>VOMN01005121.1:0-33106 GCA_014899125.1 Orchestia grillus | reverse complement strand
GGAGGAATGGATTGCCATTCGTGTTAGGTGCGAATGGAGCTTACTATTGTGCGTGTGGTGGTTAACCTTGGGACCATTTAGTGATGAATTTTTGGGTACTTTGCAAGAGTTGATTTTGTGCGTACTATATGTAATTTTTGGATACTTCTTTATTCTCCATTGAAGGAGATAAGGAACTTTTCTCCCTTGAATGAGACCCTCAGGTGAATTCCTGTATTTTTTCTAAGCTTTGAATTCGGGACTTCCTGAACTTTTTTCTGAAGATGGACTAATGTGCCTTGCATAAATTTTTCCGATTAAATTTGTTGGTGTTCATGACCAAAACGAATAAAAAAGCTTTTGTGAGATGATTCCAAAGTGTATATGCGAAGCATTGTAACACAAACCTTATTCAAACTTTATAATTCTTTCAAACATTGCGTACATCAAATCTGCAAACACAGTACTGGCGACTATCGTTTATTTCCGCTTACAGAAAGCGCACAAACTTTAACTGTACAATTATTTTTACGTAACGAACGTAACACAACTGTTGCATTATGGAGAGGCCCAATAACGGATGGTTTTCCAGTCATTTGCTCATTAATTGGGATGTTAGGTGAAGCCGATTTCATATGAATTCATGGGACCTGGAGCTGCATCGTGATGCGCCTGTGGACGCCCCAACGAGACGTGATAGCCAGATTGACTCCATCTGTATGCATTTGAGCTCTAATGGGAATGCAAATTTAATGGTGCGCAGCTGCAAGTCTTGAGCTGTCGTATCATCATTTTTCTCTTCCAAGAGTCAAGACGAGGGAATAATTCATGAGCTTTCGTGTGTTCTTCTAATTCATCTTGTACAGCGATAATAGAGTTCTAGATCGATTCTAGAGTTCACAATCGTGTGGTGGGAATGTCGTCTGTGAGTAGCAAGGAAGGTCTGGCATCCCATTGTTTTATCTCATTCATTATTACATTAATTATCTTCCGGCGTGGCATTTGGTCGACTTATTCTTATGTATGTAAAGAACTTACTCGACCGCATCCATATTTAACGATTTTCTTAATGTTATGCAAGGAACATTTCACTTAATTTCGAAACTTGGAGAAGAATTTTGACTGCTGGCTGAAATTACGCTTTACCTTCCATGAAAGATGTGTGTGACTCACGCGTGCTCATGCTCCCCAAATACTTTCTGTTGTAATATAATTATAACATCATGGACGGGGAAACAATACATATATCTCAAGTTTACTTTAGGAATAGGCGGCTTGTGGTACTCTGGCTGACTTACGCTCCTTCACCCCACAATCATACGGAAAATCTTGACGACTTCTACTCTCAGTGGCCATTCTGTCTCCCGAGCTAAGGCGCTGAGAACGATCACGGGTTTTAGTGGAGCTCTTTTATGCCCAAAGAAGCAGGCCTTGCGTCACGTTCAGCTGATCCACAGAGCGGGCCGAGGGCGCAGCATTAGCATCGCGCGAGAGCGGTTTATGAGGGCACTCATGGCGCTGTGCCAAACGTGTCTGGCCTAATCTCTGCCTTTATCACTTCATTAGGAGATCTTGCAGAGCTCCTTACCTCTCAATGGCCTCCGTTCATGGCTAACAATGTTCCTGGTTTACATGCGTGATCTCACCGAGCAACTGAAGCCTCAGCGCGGGCTTACGACGATTGAACCCTACAATCGATGACGCTTCTTCGTCTGTTCTCTCATTTTATTTTTGCAATGCGTTGCGCCAGTGGAAATGAAATGAAGTCGCGTCACATCCATTAGCCAGGGAATCGTAGAAATCTTGTGCTTGCGGCTAGCCAGGTTAAATTTCAGATCAATCATGCATGATTTAGTAAGTAATGGTACTGTGCAACTGTATTTGAATTGAAAATCAGGATGTCCTCTGCCAATAATTCGCGCTCGCTATTGTTTTTGAGATTTTCAATCCGCCACCAGGTATTAACTAAAGGAGCAAAGTGTGTCTCAGGTCACTCGTTACAGCATTAACTCGCTGATTTATGTGCTTGGCTGTAGAATTCGGCCCCTTTCAGAACGTTCCTGTGTCCTACATTGGAATCATTCGTTGTATATAGAAAGCAGGCTCATGAATACTCGCCATCTGCTTCTGTTCTTAATTTGTTTTATAAGGCGTAATAATGGAATTTATCTCTTCGCGGACGGTGGAGACTTTTATGGTGGATTATTATTTTACGAAAGTAAGCACAAATGCTGCTCTTAAGAAACCACCGCTCAGTGCCTTCGGTATTTCTCACCGATTCGAATCAGCATCTCCTCATAAATCATGTATGACTTCAGCTACTGGAAATATGGGAACATCTGAGGCTGAAATGATTATTTAGGCTTTATTTCTCCGTGTATTAAAGTTTAGATAAAATATATTACATATAGATCTCTTTCGTCCTATCATTCAATTATTGCTAGTTTTGAGTGAATTTAATCGTTCAAATTCGAGTAGTAATTTGCTAGTTTTTAAGTTCCTTTCTTTGATCGAATTTTTGAGTGTTTGATGATGAGGGTGCTTGCTAGCAGATACGATTTGTTGATGCAGTTAAAAAAGATGTTACCCTACCATACGATTAATATAGTTTCGTAGTCGAGTTGAGAATTACTATGCTGATATATTACTAAGCCGATTGATGGAACCCCTCAGGGGGCATATGATAAGCCATAGGCAATAGGGTTAGGTTAGTTAGTTTCGTTTATCCTGAGATATGAAGAGTGGTGTCCCTAGGAGCCACTGTTGGGTTACCTCAGCTACAGCTAGGCCTTTGAGACTTCCGTCTTTTGTAGTCTCTTTGTTTTTGGCCTTTTCATGCTTTTTTCGCTGGTTGTTCTTTGTCTTTTCATCCTCTTCTTTATTAACTTCATGTTTCTATGCACTGGGGATCTTGTGTGGAAGCGCACATGTGGATAGATTCCATGTTTTCTGAAGTCCTTGTTAAATGTTCTCTTCTTTTCCCTTTCTTGGGATCGTATTCCATGTGGCTAAGGTATTTTAAACTAACTAGTAAAATAAAAATTAATAGAAAATTAAAAAGCTTGATCACAACACTGGATTTATAATTGCAATTAGACTGTATTTAATTTTCCTCTCGTTTTCGGCCAATTTTCTTAAATTAGCCCGAGAAAAAGTGTCCAATGAACTCGATATTTTTCACCCATAAAAAAATAGGGACCTAATATGAGAGGTATTTAAATTCTGGTAGCATTTCCCGTAGAGTAACAGATGGGACACTCGGTTATTTAAAACACATATCAGTTTTGTAACTACGTTTTTAGTTAATAGTTTCTTCTAATTCTTGACGTTTCCAATTTTTGTAATAGAAATGAAAATGTATTCCTGGCTAATAAAAGTGCATCACGTTCGACGTACGGTGTGCACTGTCACGTATTTGGCAAGAATTGTTATCCTACAACTCAACGTTCAATTCGGTTTTCGTTCCCTCCCTTTAAATATTTTTCGATGTTTGAGAAAAAAATTTGAGCGATTTTTAGGTAGTTGTATGTTAATTTATTTTCAAGTGTATACAACTGTGTTTTGCAAGGATGACTATTCTAACAAATTAGAAATTGTGTTTTCGTTGCATTCTAAAACTTAATCTTCAATCTATGAATCCATGAAAGTAAATCTAGAATGAATCGGTTATATCAGTTCATCTTGATGAATTTTTCTCATCTTGACTAACGGCGCTATGTCATCCAAGCCATCGAAGCGCTAGAACTTGGCCCTACAACTGCTACTCTTCTTGACTGATCTAAACTTTACTGGATTGATCTGAGCCCCGTGTTGGCACAAGCCTAACTGGATCAGGTTCATTGATGACTTCTTCATTGCTTCTGCTAAGTCGTGATTTTGTCCTCGTGCAGGTACGGCCGCCGAAGTACGGTCCAGTGGTCGGACCTGCGCGTGCAGTACGGCTACGACAGCGGTGCTAACGTGCTCTCATCCGTGACGACGGCCAACGGAACCACCGTCTATTCCTTCTCGCAGGACAGACGGGTGAGTGCCGCTTGTCATAACACGCCATGTGCAGTTTTTCTCTTGAATTACTGTTAAATTCTGTTGCTCGATTTCATTATTTTTAGAGGTATGCAAAAACCAATGCTGCTCTACTGTTGGAGTAATCCTGCTTTCCCCATAGCAAGATGCACATTTCGTCATAAACGTCTTCGTTTTTTTGCGAAGGCTTTTACAGGGAACTTTGTCGTTACTCAGTTAGGTTGAGTAGGATCGAAACGTTTCGAAGAAAGTGAACGGAAGCTCTGATTCTTCTCTCCAAAGTTAGCCCAGCTGGTATTTACGGGGATCCTCGTTTAGATCTGATATGCTGGCTGGCTCGTATGGCATTTGATGGACATTTTTCTCTCTTCGTGCGTTTTTAGCGACTTTCTCCTGATAATCGTAGTCATTTTCTGTTAAGCGAATTTCGCAAGTTGAAGCTTTTATATCATGATTCACTCCTCTGGCACATTCGTTTGTAATGATAGAAAGTTTTCATTTTGCAAAATGTTTTCGTACCTGTGATTAGTTTATGCGCTGGAGTTTTTCTTGTAAAATTATATGGCTTTCATTAGTACCTAAGTTCTAATTTTAGCCTGATGTATAGAAATTATGATTTTTAGTCTTAGTTTTGTATGATCTTGAAGAAAATATTTCGAATATTGTTTTCCAATGGTTCTCTGGTTCATGGCGAGGATATCCAAGTTTTAGCATTTTGTTTTCCTGGCACTTTACTATTTAATAAAGTTCAATACATCAAACGTTTAGTACTGTTTTGAAAGCTTCTCACTTTATTTTTAAGATGCTTCGTAGGATTTTTTAATTGTAATATATTTAGCGCTAGGATTTCCTATCAAAAACCAATGACGTTCGTAGTAATTCATCACTTTCCCTCATTTTAAATTACACTATGCTATAATTAGGACAATGCTACGTGGAGCAATCATGTTGTATATGTCCTTTACCATCATGTATACGAACCGTCAAAGTTTGTACTATTGTTACTGCGATTAAAAAATTTAAGAAGCTACTAAATGAATAGAAAGAAAACGCCAGCGTACGAATTTATGCTGCTGCGAGAAATATAACCAATGACGTGTTGATCTAATGCGTTCAGTAGTGGTTTTTGCTCTAGATATTCAGTATATCGAACGTGTATACGTTTCAAATAAATGATGAGTACTTCAAGGAACCCCAAAGATTTTAACGTCGATGTTCTCTATGATCACTGCTAACACTTTTAGTGGTGTTTATAGATGCTAAGATTGCTAGTTGATCGAAACTGAGTTAGATCAAGTTGTTCTATCGATGTGGTATACGTATGTGTTCGTTTTTTTGGCTTAACTTCTCAGTAAGCGTGATATTTTAAAGATTGAACTACCCATGTACATACTTTGGCTTCCCGAAGAGTAAGTTCGCTAAGCCCATAATAATATAATTATCGACCTCCAAGGCTAGTTTGGTTTTCGGGACTATTTCCATGATTCCTGCGTCTTACATATGTCCCTTGATCAAAAATATACCTCTAAGAATCTTGTACAGATTAACGGCTTTGCTAAACCTACTACAGGTTCTTCTCATCTATAAAAGACCTTAATCTTTTCTCACTGTTTTTTTTACTTTGACAGCTCAACTCGATCAGTCTGCCGTCAGGAAGAACTTGGACATACCACTATGACGAGCAAGGAGGCCTTCGGTCTATCACGACTCCTGCAAGCTCGGCTCACTATTTTTCAGTTCAACCAATATTTTCTGCTTTTGTTTTCAAGTATACCGCCCCAGGTGCCACTCAAGCTTACAGACAACATTTAGATCCGTCTGGACGCCTATTGCTTTCCGTAACTCCCGACGGAGAATCCAAAATTTTGTACCGCTACACCAGCGCTGGGCAACTGAAGAAAATTGCATCGGGTGATGGCGTAACGAATTTTGTTTACGGAAAGAACAGTCTGTTGACGCAAGTTGTTAATGAAGGAAACGAAGTCGAGTATAAGCTGGACTACCTCTACGAAGGCCGTTTGTTACAGGAAATGCGGACTGAGTACAGCGCAAGGGCAGGGCTGAGCAATGTCAAATTCACCTACGACTATGACGCCAATATGCGCATTACAAAAATGTCCGGCCGGATTGGCGGTCAAAAAGTAAAGCCATTGCACATATCTTACTCTCCTCGGACCGGCGTGCCGACCAATATTGGCAACTTCATGTACGACATTTCAGAGTTCAATGTTACCACCATACAGGACGGTACCGCCATCTTCTCCCGCAATGTCGACGAACATCTGAGGGTTACGTACGTCTCTCTCAACATCCACAACATGCAAGTTTTCACTCAGAATATAAAATACAATGACAGAAATAAAATATCTCAAACCACGACGTTCACATCAAGCTACGTTGTGAGGCCTTTGTCTTCGACGAAGAATTACAGTTACGATGCGGATGGACAGTTAATATCAGTTTCAGGTAAAGAGCCGTGGAGTTTCTCCTATGACTCTAACGGTAACATGCTTTCGTTAACGTACTCTACCAACACTATTCCTATGAAGTACAACGAAGAGGATAAAATTTTACGGTTCGGTGAAGGTGTTTACAAGTACAACCTTCGCGGCTTTATCTCTCAGAACGCACGCGACGTTTCATACGAGTACAATGCAAGAGGGCTCCTCACCAAAGCCGTTAAGCCCGAGCGCTTCACTATCAACTATCTCTACGACCATGAGCGACGGCTCATTGCCCGCAAAGATAACTTCGGTAACGTAACGCAGTTCCAGTACCAAGATCCGCGTCACCCAGACCGTATCACGCACATCTACAACGCGCGTGATGCGAGTCTCACGTCCCTCGTCTACGACGACAGGGGACATCTCATCTTTGCTCAGGTAATACTGGATTTCTGTAGTTTTATTCATGTCAATGAACTGAAAAACGAAGGGTGATGCCACTTTTATAAGAAAAACTTTGCATGTCATTTCACGTTAAACGTTTTTGTCTTTAAATCAAGGCCTTGTTTAAAGCCACGTTTAAAATTTGTGTGTTTGTGTCCGTATACCAACAATTTTCGATCGTTCATGGAATTATCTACATTTCATCTGCTTAGTGTCAGTATAAGAATATTTCTCTGATCGAATGAATTGAAAATGTATGATCATATACAAACAGGGGATGAAATAAAATTGTTATAAAATAAATATAGAAAGTTACTCACTACTTTCTTCCCTGTTTCCGTCTTAGATTCAACGTAACCAATATTACATCGCGTCGGACCAGAACGGAACTCCGCTAATAATTGTCAACAGATTTGGCGAAGTGGTTCGAGAAATGATGCGTTCTCCATTCGGCCAAATTATTTACGACAGTAACCCGTACCTCTACATTCCTATCGATTACTGTGGAGGCTTGCAAGACTCACAGACTGAACTTGTTCATCTCCCCGGCGGTCGCGTTTACGATCCGCTCATTGGTAAGTTTTGATTTACTTTTTATATTTCATGTATCATTCGAACTAATTTCTCTAGTCTACAATCTGCGCAGTTTTGTCAAGTTTCTTTCTGTAATGTGTCCAGCGCTCCATTTCTCAGCATTGCTTGTAACTTTTGTAGCTTCGTATTTCGACTAAATTTGTTCGAACAAAGCCGAAAAGATCCAACGGCTTTTTGTTTCCTGGCATACCTGCATTAGCTTTTAGTTTTAAATGATTGTGCATAAACTTGCGCCGAGTCGTTGCTGTCGCTGATGGCTAATCAGGACGCCGCCAGTATCTCACAGCCGTGTGCCTGGTTCACTTGGCAGGTTTATGGTTGAATCCACAATGGGAGAACATCGCCGACAGTCTCCTGCAGCCGCAGCGCCTCTCGCTCTACAGACCCAACGCCAACGATCCTCTTAACGTCAACAAGCGCACCTGGTTCCAGTTTGGTGCGTCATGCCTCTGATATCTTTACGCTTTCGAAATTTATTCCAGATGGTGTGGGTAAAATTTCTAACCGGACATGGGAAGACTTGTATGATACTTGAATTCGATTCGTTACTTCGAAACTTTGTGACTAAGCTGTAACGTAAATACTGAATAAGCAAACGATCTTGACAGTTCTAGATATCATCTCGATTTTGTCGAATTGGACAGTAACTGATTAGATTTAACCGCTGCTAAAGAGCTAAGTTTTTCAAAGATATTTACTAATTCTGTTGCAGACAAGCATGATTGGCTGAAACGACTCAACTTGGACCTGGTGAGCCTAGCTCCCCAATTATCATGGCCTCGAAAGCCATCATTCATGCCTCATCCCGTGGGACTATCGCCTCCTGACAGCCTTTGGGACGCGTACACCCTTTCACATCCTCTGTCCACCAGCGCACTGCCCCTGACAGCAGGCACCGCCGCGCTGGCAGCACCCAGACTGCGCAGTGCACAGTCGCAGTTTACGCAGTTCGTGGTGCAGGGCGGACAGTGCGTCAGTGGCTTGACTGAGGCACTCAAAGAGACCACTGGAAATGCCGTCGCTCTCAATGCTGTCAAAGTCTCCGCCTTGAGAGACGATTTTTGGCCGTCTACTCAGAAGGTGAGGATTTAAGTCCTGTACAAACTTATCAAAAACATCCTCTGAAAACTTCGCAACACTTAGTTACGCTAGTATTTAATGGGTTCTATTTTTTAAACCTGCCTTGAAAAACTGACCATTTAGTGATAATGTCGGAATTTATACAGCGCTATGTTAAAATTCGGAAGTACACTATAGGTAACGCATCCTGTGAAAATGAGTACTTTTGTAAACTCGGTATGAGATTTCGTACTTCTTTAATAGGTTTACAAGGAAGATGCTTCAATGTGACACATTTTTGGATTGTGAAGTTGGACTTTCATATCAGAGTGCTAGGAAAGGTTCGTCCTAGGAAACAGTGATCTGTCACAGCACCAAACCTTGCGTTAATCTCTTCTCATATATTTTTTACTCATGCATTACTAAAGTTCTGACTCACAGCGTAACTTTAAACTAAAAAGCATCCCTTTACAATATCTAGACATAACATTTGTGCCTGGCAATAAAATTTTTGTACGGTCTGAAGAGGACCGAATTAAAGACCGTAAAGGACATTCTGAGCGAGCTCTACTGCCTCATCGAATGGCTCTTGACTTTTGCTGCTACCTTTCGGCACGCTGGAGTACCCGTTTCCATCCTCCTTCGAAACCATTGACTTCTTCGCAATCAACTAAGAGCTTTCATGCTGGTTTTGCGGGCCCTGTCAATATTTGGGAAGCGAGCGGCTTTAATGCTTGGCCTTGGTTAGCCTTGGAGCGTCTTCTTCATCTCCTCATTTTCCTCTTGCTTTTTGTTTGCTAGACGAAAGATTTCGATATCATCCTCTTTGCCTCGGAACTGCGTGAGGCTGATTTCTTCTCGGCTGGAGCTACGCCGCTCTAGTGACCAGGGCTGCTCGCTTCATAGAGCTCCTCTCCAGCCATTATTCGATACAAGGAAAATATCACAGAAATAGTTTGAAAAATGACGAAGCATTGTTCGATTCATGAAGTCCGTAAAATTAAGATGAATTTCTACCAAGGGTAAACAAAGCTGACGAGAAATAACTTTTTTTGGGGGGATCTTCATTGTAACACTTGCGGCCCTTTCGTTATTTGATATACGTGCACCCATATATTCTTTTAGGTAAAAAAACTAATAGTGAAAAACGTGAGCACTGCACGACCGTCATTTCCAGACACTATTATTTTCTGAAGCTGGAGCGGCATATAGAGGCCGGTGGGTGCATTTTAGGATGAGGCGATATGTTAGTGGCGTGGCGGCGGTGTGTCACCTGCATTATCTGCGAGCCGTTTACGAAGAGCAAGCCTGACACAGCCCAGATTTATGCTAATGTCGCCCCAGCGAGCGGCTCCATTGCAGATAAAGGGAAAAGCCGCGGCCTTTCATTGCTCCTGGGACCGCATCTTTTTTACTACTGATAAACCGAAATAAAATGCTTCTTTGAATCTTCCCCATTTATACACTCCGATGATGTCTTTAGTTATGATTTTCCCTTCTTGAAAATTGCCGCTCTTTCCGAATGGGAGTTAAGCTCACCTTTGATGATAGACTGTTTCCAAATGTTTGAGTTAATTTTTTTTTATATTTCTAGATTCACGAGTGTAGTGCAGAAGAATATTTCTTCGGAACACTTTCCCGAAAGCTTTCCTCTATGACAAGCTGGTAAAATTTATGTTTCTCCTATTTTGCAAGGCAAAAATATTCCCTCAAAAAACACCGAACGTGTTACTTCGTTTGGGCTGTCAACTTTGTTCTTTTCTTAATGAAATAAAGCTGGACCATTTGACTCGCTACAATTTGGATTCACGCATGGGAGTCGTTATAGTTTTCATGCCGTGGCTGATTATGAAAGAGATGGTATATGCATGTTTTCCATCAACTCCTCGCAGAAGTATTGACCTCGGGAAGGTTTTACTAACTGCTCTCACGTGGCCTTTGCTATTGTTACTACCCCGTCTGCTGTCGCTGCAGTTGACGTCGTCATTGCTCTGGCTTGCGCTTGTTGCCACGATCTCTTCCCTAATTCTGCAACTGTGGGTGAACATTTGCAAGAAGAGCGCACTTGCAGACGCTCCAGGGAGATCTCTCTTCATTTGGGTACAGCAAAGTTTAGCCCCTGTTCCCAAAAAAGAATCCACAAGCGCCCGCTGTATTCTCGGGCTGGTTTAGAATTTGAAAAATAAGTTACCTTCCTCGTTTTTCTTTTAGAGTATCGTGAGAACTTCGAAGCTGCTGTTTTTGATGTTCATGAATTAGACTTTTCTGTAAGAAGTTTGCAATTTGGTTCATCACTTGATCTAAATCATTGAAGTGCATGTCATGTGAGAAGGATAATACATTTGGAATACCGTACTTAGTTATAAGTGTATTGGCCATAACTGAACGGGAAAGAACGAGCTTACAGAAATTCAGCGTAAAGAAAAGAAAATGTGGAAAAGTAATGGTGTTAAAATACGTTTTGTGCGAAGGTTGTTGACCCCTCGACTGAAAATAGCCGTTTTAATTGCGCTCTCCCAGATACGTCGCGTAAATTCTCTCGCAAAAAATATTGCGAGATAAATTTGCAAAGGTCAGTGTCCTACTTGGAACACAAGTAATGAACGAGGTTTTCTAGTTTGAAACTATCTTCAAAAGTATTTTACTGAATAATTTACCTATGGTCCAAAAATCATCTTAACAGATCAACGTTTGTTCGGATATGCCATAGGAAAAATGCCAGCTTAAGTGATCGCCCTGCCACGTGCTTGAGCACGCTCTGAGCATCGAATTGGCCAGCTATTTGTGCGTTTTCATAAAACATTCTTTGTCAAGTTCGTTTATTCTCTCCTCCAAAGCTTGTTATTTCTGAATAGCCTGCCAGTTATCTGACGGAGCTCACAGTGGTGCTCTGTGTTGCTGTCTTTCTATTTTATTACTTCTCGTAGTAGCTTTCTTTTCTGCATGCGTAACGTTCGGAACTGTTCTGTTAGCAAGGATTTTTTGTGTATGCTCAAATTTCTCTCCACTACTGCGTGAATTTGACAAGCATCTCTATGAAATATCTATCACAATCATTGCGCTGTACAGGTTGTCTCACTGCTCATTTCTTTTTAGCTGTTTACCCTTATAACTTAATAATGCTCTTGAAACATTCCATTTTCACCGCATATCTCTCGTCTTTGCTCTACACTCCAAGTAAAATTAACAATATTAATTAATGTATATAGGGTTTTGACGGACTACATTGTCCAGTCGGCCGTGTATAATTTTAGTCTCATTTTTGGGGAAATATATTGCGGCTTCCGGTGTGCCGCTGCAGCTGCTCTCTTGCTGCTAGCGGCAGCTGCAGTCGTTGGAGTCACGTGGGGGCACTCGGCTTGCCCATGCATCTCGATTAAATGCAACATCCCATTTGCGGCCCGAACTCCTATTCGACTCGAGGCACGTTTATTAAGGAGCATTAATGATACCTGTGCGTACCTGCTACTCATTCTGGTGCTTGTTACAGGCGTCGGAACTCTGAAATGAGATATGCAGCGTGTTTCCCGGTGCTATTTCAGTCTTTGTATTTATGACAGGTCTAGGATTTCGTTGCTGAGGAATGATTTTGAAGGAAAGATATGTGGTACCATAATGAAAGGGTTTTACCATTTCCTGCCATTTATTTCTTTGTTTCTTAACAATTATGGGGTTTCTTGATAACCTCATAAGCGAACCTCTCAACCTGTCAGAGAAAGATGACTTACTTATCGCGCTTGTTATACATGTTCTGCAGTAGAGTACTTTGAAGTGCCATGCTTCAGAAGTTATTCGCTGCGTCCTGTCTGCAACAGGTCGTTCGTTTTTTTATTAGTAAAATAAACCCCTTTTGCACATTATCTTGTGCATCAAACTCAAAATTTTACGCAGGTAAGAAAGAAGTTGGATAAATATTTCGTACTAAAGTACTTCACTAAATTTTTGTACTCTCCCTTGAATATTTAACTGCTGTTTCCAGAGCTTTAGCTTGTCAGATTGGCCTTTGTTTCTTGAAAAAAAAAAAAGAATTTTGTGATCGTTTCCACCAGGGTTTTTTGTCTTCAGGTATTACATATGCCCTTAATTAATGGTGTTGTTAATTAAGTAATCCTCTACTTAACCAAGCTGGTATGTCAGAGACTTTTGGCCTCTAGTTTGTTTCTTGATTTTGAATAGCAATGGAGTCTTTGTTTCCTCAAGTTTCGCTGAGTAGTTCTTACTTTTAGGATTACTTCGGCGCCGAGTCCCCGTTTTGTTCTTTGCACGTCAGTGTCCTTGATTTATGCCTGCAAGGACAGGTGCACTACAGAGAGGGGCTTTGTCTTCGGTCGCTCGTTTTTCATTCCCCTAAAATTTGATATACCTAAAAAAGTTTTCTATACACCTGTACATCAGTTAACAAAGTTTATCTAGGATAATGTTATCACGGTTTATAAATGTCGTAACACATGATCTGTGACAGGTGTGAGAACCGAAATACATAATGTATACGTTTATCTAGCGAGTCCTTTAATTAATTATTTGTGATTGTCTTCGATAGCTGGAGATCTCCAGCGTCCCCGGACCGTTCGGCGAAGGTTTCCTGGTGTCTCGAGTGGGCGGCAGAGCCGTGGTCACCGCCGCCCCGTCCGCAAATCCCATCTTTAAGGACGTCATCCTATCCGTCTTCAACAACTCGTACCTGCTCGACCTCTCCCTGTACTCGCATTCCGCATACTCCTTCTATTTCGTCAAGGTCAGTTCGCTTACTGCTCAGTTAGTAGGACTTGACCTCTTGTTGATTTTCCGTGTTCATTTAATCTCCCTCGTGGGGACTTTTCGCTTCTTTCTCATAAAATTATTAAATTTAAAATAGATTTGTTTTCAGTTTCTTTTGGTGTGAAACGTATCCGTGAATTTATTTCATTGCAAAGTTACGTTAGATCTGAATCCACGCTTTTGCGACTGAAAGTCTTTGATAATCAATTTTCAAGAATTTAAGAGTTGTCTTCGCTGTTACTCTGTATTGAATGACGCCACCAATTATTTACTGATTTTATTTGAAATTAGAAGGAAAGGTTACTTTGAAATAACAATTACATAGGTCACCCTAATATTATTGCTGGAACAACCTAGTCTGTGTATACGAAGCACGTTCAGTTAATGATTTCGAACGACTAAAATAACAAAAAGCGATTATTCCAAACTTTAGTACGTAGCAGTTTTAGGAGTTTGAGCTCGTATGAGGACTTCCATTGCGGCCTGTCAAAATATTCTGAATGGTTAAAAGTTATTTTTTTGTACGATGCTCTCCAGTATACAGTTAAAACCTTTTAGAGATATTGGAGTACTACGTATCATTACCTATCTTTAATTAAGGGCCTAAAACGATTTTCGATGAAAAATTCAGGAATTTAATGTGTAATTTCGGGGAGTCCTTCACACTCTTGTGAGGCTAAGTATTCGAAAGTGCTTTGTAATTTTTATGTCAGGTACGAGTCTATGCTTTTTCGTTATTTTCAGCATTATGGTACATGTAAATGTTGCCAATATACAATTGTTATATTACTTATTTTGCAGTACTTAATAACGCTTTCTTCGTAATAAATATGCTTTCATCGTCCTAAATACGCTTAATAATTCTTCTTGTAGGTCACGGCTACTCTTGATTTTAGAACAATTAATGTATGTTTTACCAGGTATTCATATCAGGATGTATTTTATTCACTTTCAATGTTAGCTGGCACAGGTTCGCTAAAGGTACTGACTGCTTGGCTCTGATTCATTTTAAATTTCCGTGGTATGTTGACGAAGCATTTTATTTCCTATAGGTGCAATTGCATCAATTTGTTTCATCGTCAGTTTTTCAAGTATATTTTAGATGGGTTCTCTCCTTGATTTATTCATTGATGCCCATCGGTTTCATAGAATAGCTGGTGAAAGTAGTTTATTTCTCTTTAGCATAATTGAGAACATAAAATCATTACTCACTGTGTCAGCTTTTTGAATTAGAAACTGAAAACCACTTTTTGAAGAAGTACTGACCTGTTGTTTCTAATCAAAATTCCCTCGTACGTTTTTTATGCAGACGACTTGGATAAAAATGCAATGTGTTCTACCTCGTTCAGGACGAGCTGTGGCGAGCTAAGGAAGACCGCAACCAGCTGAACAGACTAGCTGGCGAAGTGAACATCACGCAAACCAGCGACAACGGCAGTGAAAAATACATCGACATAAAACTGAGGACGAAATACGCTCTCATACACGTCAGATACGGCACCAGCCCCGTCCTAGATACCAAGAGGATAATGAAACACGCCAAAAAGGTACGGATTGTCTCGAATGCTCCCGAGAGAACAAAGCTCCGTACTTCTGCACTGAGTAAAATTTTTCCTCTTTTTCGCCATCCTAGCTCTTATTGCTCGTATTTCAATCATGATAATGGAACCTTCCGTTGTAGTAATTTGGAGAACCGTCTACATACCGACAAGTTTTTGTACATACTATAGATCGTCCCCGACCTGTGTGGTCACTTTGGACACTTTTACAAACATGTTGCCTCTAGCCCTCTAGGCGGCTGTGAAAATGTCATGTTGTAACAGAAGTTCAGTCCAATTTTTGAGCTATATCTTTAGGGCACGATTACTTCAATTTAGCGTGTTAATGTTGTATGCTTATCTATGGTAATTAATAAAATATTGTTTCTTTTTTCAGGTTGTGTGATAATTATTGTTATTAATAACTATTTTTAGTCCTAATGTACACGCCAAGTAAAGAGCATATCAGGCATATGTTACTGTTTGAATTTCATTAAAAGGCAATACGGCAAGCTCAGCAGCAAGAACACTCAAAAATACTTATGGGAACGATGTTGTGAATGAAAAAACCTGCAGAAGATGGTTTTCGCGTTTCAAAAAGGATAACTTCAGTCTGAAAGACGAATTGAGAGCAGGATGCTCAAAAAAACTCAATTCTGAGCAATTGCCAGCTGTCATTGATGAAAATCCAACCTGCACTACTAGTAAACTGAACAAAACCTTTAAGCCATATGGCCATATATCGGGAAATGAAAAGACTTGGCAAAGTCTCAAAAGCTGGGAAATGGGTCCCACACGATTTGTCAGAAATCAACAGGGAACAACAGTGTGTCTCGGCTGTGGAATCGGCTTTGAACCACGAATTAGCCACTGTCTGTTGCGCTTCACATTGTTGTAAAGGATCCACTTCTCGTCGCCAGTTACGATTTGGCCTAAAAAAGGTGCCTGAAGTTCACGCGAAAAAATATAGGAAAAATGTACAGAAGTAGTCATAACCCGTGTGAAACCGTGGTCATAACATCAGTTAATTTTATAACTTAAACATCACGTCAAGCAGACAAGCCACGTGCAAGTAATCATTGCAGACTTTCACTAGTATACAGATATACCAGGCGAAAAGAAAAACTCTATTTTGAACCTGGTTTATTTTGCGTTCTCAGATGACTCTGCGGCGCGCGTGGGCGGACGAGCGGGCCCGGATCAGTCGCGGCGAGACAGGGTCTGTGTCCTGGACTCATGACCAGCGTGTAGAGCTGCTCACGCAGGGGTCGGTGGAGCAGTTCTCGCCGCGGTACAGGCACAACCCTGAGCTCTACCCGGAACTGCTCGACGATCCAACCAACGTGCAGTTCGTAATGGTGAGTACGTTAGAGGGTAACAAAGCTCTCCCGGTTGTTGGTTTGTAACAGTGAGCGCACGTGAACATTGTTAAGTAGGAAAGTAGGTTGATCCATCGAGAAGATGGGTGTAGTCCGTGAAGTGAGTACGATAAATATTTTGGTATACTCACCATATGGTACATAGAGGGTAAGAGGGCTATTTGAGGACATGGGGTTTTCAGTTCTTTACCCACTCGAATCATTTGGTATATAATTTTTATTATTTCTGATAACCCATTTAAATTAAGATTTTAACCTAAGAAACGAAAAGACAGGCAGTCGTGGCTCCTTTAACTGCAACTCTGATAGCTTCAAAAGCTGAGTAGTGCAGGTCATATCATACCAGCATACATATTTTCACACGGTTTTAGGGTTAATGCTGCTGGATACATTGATGTTACAAAAACGATTGTTAAACCCTGTATAAATAAAGTGTCCAATGGAAGGTTATACGTGTTTAAGCAAGCCTTTTAAACTAGAGCTTCACTGCCAGACTTGAGTAATCCTTAACCTTCAAGCTCATGAGAAACACCGAAAAAGCGATATCCTAATTCATCGCGGTTTAATTTACGTTCAATATCTTAATTGTGTTTTATATCTTGCACTGTAAGCTTTTTTTTAATGTCTTTGTGAATTCCGAGCATGTTTAATTATCAATGTATGATTTACGCTCATACTGATATTTTCTACGTAGGGCCGAGTCAGTCATTTCGATTCATATTCACTGATTTCGCGTTTACACGCAGTGAAAGCAGATATTTATGGCCGTCATTTTATTGTTCAAAATTAAGTAAACATACTTCATGTGGACGCGTCAGCCTAATTTACTTTTTTAAAGTGCAGGACGTTTCTAAAGATAGGTACCATCTTTTCTTGTCAGCCTGACAGCTTGTCTGGCAGGTGAGCGAGTGTTTAGCAAATGGCATATTTAATCGATGTTAGATATTTAAATTTGATGATTTTTGTCCAGAAAAATGAGAATGAATGAAAATGAGAAGTATCTAAAAAGTAGGAAGGCAACGTGGGCAAGGAAGGCAAACGGTTTCAGTGACTCGCTTCTAAATTTAAAAGTCTTAAGGCAAAGTGGGGCTCGTTATAGTCGCGGCCTTTGGCTTGAAATAAGTCCTCCTGGAAGCTTTCATGTTCAAATTCGCAATGAATTCTTAAATAAATCGAAATGTCTTTTAGCCAAATTATTATTCAAGCCTCTTTAACGTTTTCTAATTTTAAAAGGGATTTAAGAATAAATTGACCGTATGGAGTGAACTTGTGCTACAATTTCTTGCTCATTTCATTTATTTCATAGTTGAAAGTTATTAATGAGGTAGACATACGAATTACTCATTCATTTTTTACAGGAAAATCACTTGTTTGAAATCATATTCGAATATTCCTACAGTGCGTTACGTGATAAATGGTTTTGAACATAAATAAAACTTAAAGCTGAAGTTGAGGAGAATGTCCTTCCAATTCACAAATCTCCAACCCCAGTTGAGTCTTTCAACAGAACCGTTAAAGCTCCGCAAACGGTAATGTCCATAAATTGGGAGTGTTTTCGATATCCCCCACTCGTCAGGATGACAGCTAATATTATTGCGTCTTTGTTTACCAGGAAAACAAAAGAAACAGACGTCACTCAACGAGATGGCTACGGTGTTGGCGGCCGCCATGCTAGGAGGTCCTATGTCTATAGGCGTCGCGTTAGTCTGTAACAAATCTTGTGAAAACTCTTCCTTCTTTTGTTTCTATAATACTTCTATTTCCTTCTATCATCTAGTCTCAGCTATTCTTGCTTTTATATCTAATTTGAATATCGAGCGTCTACTCTCATGATGAATGACAAGAGTGCCGACGCTCTCACTCACGGTGGACAGGGGTTCAAAGACTTGAGGCAGATTTGGAGACGTGTGTTACCTAACTCACACAGGGCGCTCATTTTTCCTGCAAACTGCGATATTTAGACGGAGAATCACTGCTGAAATAGAAATTGATCTGTTGAGAAACTCGTGATTTCTTCCGTAAACAATTATGTAACCTTTAAGGCAATAATCCCTCTGGCATTGATTGTATTTGCGAATAATGCCAGTTTGACGGTTTTTCTAAAGAGAGACATAAAGTCCCGAACCTGTAAGTGTTGATGTTACCACCCTCATCAGTGTTCCCTTTTAGAAAAAACCTTTGCTCCTCTCGCGATCCTTTAACAGTGTTTGCGAAAAGAACGTTTGTCAACGGGATTTAGAAGTTCATGCTTCTTCATGAAAACTATAGTTTTGGCAAAACTCATTCACTAAAAGTAAAATACTCCACAGTACCGTTTGATCCTTTCAGTGAGTAGACAATAATGTAAGCTGTACTGCCTATGCTTTCCCCAATCTTGGTTCTGTGGTCAGAAAGATAGTCACTTCCCATAGTAGAAGAAAATCCGAGATGTATATAAATAGTGTTCATATTAAAGCGGGTAACCGTGTTAAGTGTTACTGGCATCTATGTGATCTATTACATTTAATTGAAATGTAGTGCTTAATCGTAAATGTAACATACGCGTGAGGGCTTGATAATGGCTGAGGGACGTTATGTGTAATGAAAATTAGGGACCGTTCCTGTCCGAATCGTCTGCAATACAAGTGAGTTAAAAAGAGATCGAATATTTGCGAAAGCTATTTTCTCTAATTGTTCGCGTACTGTACGATGGAATAATTTTTGTCTCGAGCGAAATGTTTTGAGATAACTACACACTCTGAGACAGTGAAGCTCAAGAAGATTTTCAAGTCAATTTTTTAATTTTCTTATTTGTCATCTAATAACAATATAAAAAAAATCATTGGCTATTATTTTTTAGTAGCAGATCTTTGAAATAAAGTTTCATTCGAACTGGTCTCCTAGTTAGAAGTTTGAATGCTTTCTTTCCACGCGGGTTGGAGAGCCTAATACATTTTCCGTCTTTCGTGAGAATAATTCGTCATTTAAAATTCTCAGTGATTACTAATTTCTTAGACTAAGCCATTGGCATGTTTCAAAAAGGTTGTCCCATTGCTAGGTTTATATCCGTTTGTCACGCATGAAATGACGCACTATACCCTCACTTAAGGAAATGCCCCTGGAATGTTAAATAACTGATTTATTTCTTTGAAATATGAGCATTTTGATGAATGGAGTTTCCCAATGAACCTTTAAAGTTCTTGGTCACATATTGGAAAAACTTATTCTATGATGAAATAATAGATTTAAATCGCTCAGATTTCTTCGTTGTTGCTAAAGAATGTTTCATTGTTCAGGCTACTCTAGAGGGAACATGGTATGATGTATACAAAGGATGTTTTAGGAGGTGTTGGAGTGACTCGTATCCAACAACTTGCCTACTCTCCTACTACTACTGTAGAGTATCAGTTGATAATAACGTATATTTAATGACTCGGGGCAAAAGAACTTCTCTTTTCAATCGGAAAAGTAACAGTGAGCACAAGTCGAAGCAACGTTTCTCCTTTCTTTAGTTGGTCTCGTTGTGATCACACCAACATACTTCTTCAGTTTTTTTTCCTATCTAGTTGATTTCAAGTACAGATTAATAATTGTGTAAGTACTCCGAATTCAGTTGCAAGTTTTCAAATTTAGCTCTCAAATTTTGATCAACCAAATATTTTATTTTATTTTGTGTGTTGAACGATTGTGGTCTTCCCCTTTTTTGCACATCAATCTCCTTCCGAGCACATCTTTAGCGACCATCTCGCTGCAATTTTGGTGTCAGCAATGCCATTGTCAAACACAGCGTCGATATTCTAACATATTTCAGAGACCGAATGACCTAGTGTGTGCTCATGCAACTACGTTGCTCAATATCATGGCATTTTAATCAATTACATTAAACATATGAAATAACATGTGGAAAGAAACCAGTCAGGTACAAACGAAGGTTTTACATATCCAAAAGAAATCTTTTCACATTTTGCTAGTAAATCAATTGCTCGTCCAAAAAGCGTCATTTTATGTGTGACCAAATGGAGTTTGTAGCTTTTATTTTCTCTATTGAATTAGAGTTCGTGCTGCTTCCAAGGTATGTTGAGTGCAATAATCTCTTTCCTTGACTTAAAGAAGAATTTTGCTAAATCTTACCAAAGTTTGGTGTATGTAAGTTCGAAGCTGAAAGTTATGGAACCTCGTGGATCATGTGTAGCTAGAAGTAATTTTAAGTGGATGTGCCAGAAAAAGTGTCTCTTAGTCACTAAAAACTAGCGATGTACAGAAGCCCTTTAGCCTATTAAGGTTCCTGAAGCAATTTTTGTGAAATAATCGAATTTTTGCTACAACGCTTGGTGTCTTTCTCCGCTAAAATATTTTATTGTAGTTCATCTGAAATAGACAATTTGTCAATAGGTTCGATAATTTGACTACAGATAGAGTAATTTGCTGTTTGTAAAATCTATTCGTTTCGAATCGGGATTCTGTTCTCGTGGAAAAAGAGGAGTTGAGGAAACCGTGTTTTCGGAGCCCCTGTGTGTCGTTGACCCAGTCAGATATGCAAGGGAATAGCTCGGAAATGCGAGAAAGTTGCATAATTGCTACACATACGCGCATAGTAGCATCTGACTGTGCGTTTTAAAGCATGGTCTCTGATACTGATACACTGGGCCTCAGAGGCTTGGTCTCTGATACACTGGGCCTCAGAGGCGTGGTCTCTGATACACTGGGCCTCAGAGGCTCACAGGATTTGATATCTGCTATGTTTGGAAGACTTTTTAAGCAGATTCTAATTTAATAAATTGTTGGGTCGTTGAAGAACTAGTCATGATTATCAGGAACTCTCAAACGTGCTCATATTGGGACTTGATGAGCGTCGAAATATATGTTACATTAACTCCCTCGGTATTTAATTTGTGTTTGAAAGACGACAAACGAGAAACTCGTTAAAATATTTTGGTCCAAGCACGAATATTTTGTCATTATGCATCAATGGCGTATTGTGACTGTTTCTGACTACGGTGCGTTGATGTTATGCGTTCAATTTCATTGCGTTGTGTTTCGTTTAGAATATTGAATGAAGCTGTGGTCAAGTATCTTGAGTAAGCAGTTTAAATAAATGTTGGAAATAACATCTTCTGAAGCACTGCTATACGATCCAAGACTCGGAGGAACACGAAATTTTCGAATACCACATCTTGTGCCTGGCACCATACGCCATTGGTGCAGTAAACCCAAGGGCATTGTACTACTGTACTTGTACGACTCTGAAGCTGATATGACTCGGTGCTGCAACCTTTTAGCTCCCTGAGTGATGGTGCTCCTGCCCCCATCAGCTTTGGTGTCCCGAGCTGCGAGCGTCCGGGCGCTCTGTTGGAGTCTGTAGGGCGTTTTTTGCTGAATTGTTCGTTTACCGTAACGATCTTCCACCATTCCCTACTCAACGCAAAATTAAATGAAGATTTGTCAGTCATTTGTTCCATAGTCGAGTTATTATGCGTTTTGTAGAGAGCTACAATTTCATGTGGATAACCCTTTAGTTGTAGACATTAATGTTGTCGTTTATGGAGTTTTTATTTGATGAGTGTACATTGATTTCCCTGCATTGACTGTATATATGGTCACTGTATTTACGGCAACGGAATACGATCAGGCACTGCGCTGGAGTGCGAGCCACTCTGTCTCTGTCTCAGTGTTTGTGTGGAAATTTTCTTGGATGTTCTAAAGATTTCAAGAGCCTCGTTTAGTTTTATATCATACAAAGCTGCGTGGACGAAAATAAACACGTGTGTTTTATTACTAAATATTCAATAATGCGAATCAGGTTTGAGAGGCGTACGCTTAGATTTGATTTTTAAATGATAAATATTTTTAATCTTCGTGTCACTTCAAATCGCTTCTACTGAGGTATGCAGTGTATTAGTCAATGAAAGAAATATTTTGTTTAATATTTCAATATCTCTATGAAAGAACCTTCGTTTTATTAGTTGACTCCGATTCTTGATTTGCTGCGAAACGCATTTTGTCCTCTAATAAATTATTATTTTTAAGTTTCAACGTTATTTCTCATCTTGTTATTATGTAGTACAATGTATCACAAATGTTAATTTTAGGTAATATCTCTCTATAAAAATAGTTATGATTCAGTCTGTGCTGTAAATTTATTGATTTTGTTTGCGTAATTTTTTCAGGCTCGCGCTTCTCACGCATGAACGTTTTATAACCGGAAATGTTTTTAATAAAAACCTTATTTTTCTTATCATGGGTTTTCCTTTCCTATCATCTATGCCAACGAAAATATCTCAGTTGTCAACTGTCCCTGAAGACTTAATCAAAATGTTGGTTTGGATGAAAGTCAAGCTTTACAAGGGGAATTTAAATTTAACTTTGAATTTTGCGGTCATAAGAACTTTAGTGCTCTCGTGATCTGGGACTATTACGTGGAATGTTACGGACCTGGAATGTCACATAACGCAATGGATGGGACCGAAAAGTAATGCAATTGGTCAATCCTCACCACGCCTCCTGGTGGTAGTTCGGTCGAAACTGCTCAATTAGGTGGAACACTAATTGGAACACTTTCAAACACTAATTTAAGCGGCAGCACTCCAGTGTGGCCCGGGCGTGGAGGCCCAAACATCTCCAAGGTATCCAAGGTGGAAGCATACGTTAACTTTACAACACTCCTAAAGTGCAGCTGATTCTGGTCCTGCGAGAGGCAAGGACGCTGTTCCTGTGAACTTCCTTTCAGCGCTTGCACCACGACTTGCAAAGGAAGAATTGCTATCGAACAACGTTACGCGATCAGGTTCTGTGCTAAGCTGAGCAAGAACCTCGCCAATCATCACTTTGATGACCCCCTAAATTGACGGGGACTCTGCTTTCTCGTACTCAGGTTTTCATGTGGTTGAAGCCGTTTAAAAATGACAGGAAAAACTGGAGTTATAACCTGCCCTCAGAATGACCGTCAACCAGCAGAAGTGACGAAAATGTCTCATATTTGCGGTCTTTTAAATACCATTCATTAGATGAGTGTTAGTTTAATAGCAGAGATGTTCAGTATTCCGAAAACCACTACGCACAATGTCGTTTACGACAATTGGCACGTTCGGAAAGTGTGAGCCAAGTTTTTCTGAAAATTGTTGACGACTGACGGCCACAAGAACTACCACGTGAGGACCGCGAGAGAACTTTTGGAACCTGGAAAACCAATCGGATTTTATGGACAACGTCATTACTAACGGTGAAACACGGACATTCGAGAAGACGGAGAGACGAAGTGCCGAGATCTCAGCGGTTCACCCTGAAGTCTCCTCGTTCCAAAAAGGCAAGAATGAGAAAGTCAAACATGAAAGCTATGCTTAGAGTCATTGCCAATGCTGGGGGTGTTCATTAAAATGTGTGCCCCAAGGACAGACAGCCAATAGTTCCCACTACGCGTCCAAAAAAGTCGTCCGCACTCAAGAGAAGATCTCCGTTCCCTAACTATTTTCCTATGACAACGCTTCCAGCCACACCTCTCTTATCGTCTGGGAGTTCCTGACCTAGTACGGCTTGTTAACGTTACCCCAATCCACCCACAGCCCTAATCTGGCTATGCTAAACTTCTTTTTGTTCCGAAAATCAAGATTGCCTTGAAAGAAGCCCGTTTCAGAACCAATGAAGCGATCCAAATCGCCATGACAAGGACCCTAAACGAGCTCCCGTCGATGCCTTTCAGGATGTGTACCGTGCATAGAAAAGGCGCTCGTAAAAGTGGATACATCCACGAGGGGAGCATTTTAAAAATCATTCAAGTGTTGGGCGCTTACTAAATTATTTTTTCCTAATTACTCACTTGCATTACTTTTTGCACGTACACTGCTGTCCAAAAATGTACGACACTTCTTAAATTTTGAGACTTTGTGAATACAGGTAGTAAGTTTTTACTGAAACTTCTACATACAATAGTGAAGGCTCCTCACAATAAGAAGTATAAATTTCTTTTGTTTCAAATTGGTTGAAAAGAAGACACGAGCAGATCAATTTAAAAAATGAAAATTAAGTGGCAAAAATAAGGGACAACAAGCAAAAACATGGTAATTTAGTGTATAAACACATACACACACACATTTTGCGAGACCTAATGCATAATGGCGCAATGCCCTCAATAAGTTTCTAATACAAACTTATATTAGGAACGTATCCATTTCTTCAAAGTAACAACTCGATGATAAGATGAACTACAATGATATATATTTATTTATTACCCCCAACTTGAAGATTCGGACATGTAGAAATACTTATTCCAGCAAGATAGGCGACACCACATACAGCAAAAGAAAGCACGGCGATACTAAGAGCTGCCTTTCCTAGTTGCTTTATTTCCCGTTTTGACGACGTTCCATGGCCCACACGGCCTCCTGATTTCACCCATGAAGATTTTACCCTCTGGGTAAACCTTAAAGAAAAATTTTGCATCAATATGCCAAAGACTCTTCAGGAATTAAAAACATCATCGAAAAAATCAACAGAATAATTTCACATATTTTGGGAAAAGTTATTTGAAAACACTGTACGAGGTATACACTTTTTTAAATAATCATGGTGAATATTTAAAGGGAGTCGTATTTAAATAAAAAACTGAGATTTTCCCTTTCATTTCATACGTAACCTGTTTTTCTGTATTAGTTGTGTGTAATAACTATTAAAAATTGTGAAATGATTTTTGCGCCGCATTGTATAAGAATATGCTTCAAGATCCCGTCAATCCAATAATTTAAGGCTCAAACTGTACGAATTATATTTTAATGCAAGAGAATTCTCTATGCCATAAGGTTCAGTTTGTTATAGAATACCTAAAAAATAAAATTTAGAAGTAATGTATCGAACGCCTCCGAGTCCAGAACTGAATCCGATTGAGAATTTTTGGAACACTCTGGAAACGCGTGTAAGGGCTAGGAATCCAACGTACACCGAAGATTTGTGGCTCAACCTTCAAGAGGAATTGATAAAAAAATACATCCAGCAAAATGTCTTCAATTCAAAGAATCTTGTAGCAGGAAGTGTACTGCTGTGATAGAGAATAAGGGTCTAACCATTAAAAATTAATTAAATGGTTTGTTGTTGCTTGTTCGATTTTCAATTATTAAATTGCCTTCAAGTGAATTTTTTGCTCTTTGACTTGCATTTTTGATCACCTTTTTTCATCATTAAAATTGACTCTACTATATGTTTTTAACGTATTGGAAACAAATGAAATTAATTCACCCGATTTTAAGAGACATATGGGGAGAATATATGTATAAAAATGAAGCAAAAACTTGCTCCCAGTATTCAAGAAATCTGAAAATTTAAAAATTACCTCACATTTTTGGCCGGCAGTGTATATCGTATACTTTGTTTAAGCTGTTTTGAACATGTAGCAAATTTTTACTGTTATACNTACTGCATAGGTGTTCAAATAGTTACGAGTAAAATGTTTTAAACTAAAATACAAAATTCGTTTACCTAGTAGCAATTCGAAAATTATTCTCGTTTTTCAAGTACGTTTGTTTTCAATTTTAAACCTAATATTGTCTGCACCAGACACCTTGACACTTTGTGTGTCATAGAAGCAATAATATATAACATTTGAAAACTTCATCTGGCAGAAATATTCTTATATATCAAGAAGCAGGCTTGAGATATTAGGCTATGTTCTGAACACTTTTCTTGGTTAACCCTCAAGTAAAACTAAGAAACTTCATAACAGTAAAAAACACTTAACTTCGGAATATTTCTTCAATGTAAGGAAGTAGATTCTTCATGCTAAAAGGCGAACTGATCGAAATCCCGTAGTCATATAAAACGCACAGTAAATGAAGTACCCAAAGCTTGTTGGTATTTCTAGAATTCTTTCCTTATTTTAATGTAAAATATTGGAGCTCATATCTCGGGATAAGAGGTGAAAGATGAGCACAACAAGGAGGAAAAACGAACACTGAATATCCAAGTTCGGTTGAAAGATAATATCAATGTGCATGAAAGATTTTTCGGGCTAAAATATCCACTGAGAGAAATATATTTAAATCACTTTTGTTGGGAACTAACCCATGAAACGAATTTTCATTTTATTACAAAAAAGTGCACGCATCTTCAACAAAAATAAGTACACTGAAAGAAGATGACAGCTAAGAACCAATACGAGTATGTCTTAACCCTTGTTTACCTACGGTAAATGTACTTGTTACTTGTCACCATCATTTCAAGTGCACAGAAAATAATTTCATACTAGATTCTCTTTTTCCCTATGTCAAACACATTTTTGATTCGATTGAGAAAAAAAGTTGTTGCACAAATATCAGTTTACTACGTACTGGGATCATATACATATTCCCTGTTCAAAACAAAATTCGTATAAATATATGATAAATTTTAAGCGCTGTTTATTCTAGTTTAATTCAAAATGATCCTTAAACAATCATCTTAAATATTTGCTAAGATATAGAGTTCCTTATGGATTGTTGCCTGATAGCACGATCATGCCAAGGCTGACGACCCTGTCGGCTTCTCCAGTCGTATGTTGGCTCGAGTAGCCGACGTGGATGAATGTGGTGGCACAGCCCGCTCACCTAGCTCTCACTCCTCAAAGCTAACCCATACCAGAGCTGAATTTTACGTAAAAATCGTTTATCATCCTTACTTGAGCCGCAAATATATGAAACAGATAAAAAATTTGGTATTCAAATTATGATTTTGAAAGGGTTTACGCGTTTGCCTGCTATTCTGTCGAACAAATTTTGCAATATATTAACAAACGTACAAAGATACAAGCTTTAGGAGACCCCAGAAAACTTTTTAAGGAAAAATAACGAAGCAACTTTAAGAATTTTCTCTGTAATATTGCGAAAAATTGAGCTCGAACGGCCTTCCCCTAATTAAAATTTCAACTTAAATGACATTTATTGAGGTAAAAACTAGATCTTCGTAAAATTCGAAGCAAAAGTAACTCTTAAACCGTAAAAATGTTTGAAGAAAATACAGGATTTTTTTGTAGTATTAGCTTGCTCATTATATTTTATTCATTCTTTATTTCGAATTTAAAGTTCACATTCGAAACCATGCGCGTTCCCTGGTTATGCAGGATCTTCAAGCCAAAAATGGCCTACGTTTACACGACCAAATTCCATGAGATCGAAGGCTCATCTCCCCAATGTACGATACGAAACTCACATCTGTGTCCACATCCCAAACCAAACCTAGAGCAGTCACCGAGCAAACTCAGTCTTCTGACAACTCTTCCACTCTCTGGTCTTTCAAATTTTCAGCTGTATTCGTAGGCTGGAGATTCCGTTGCATCTATATTAGCTATCATACATTTACATAGTGACGCGAATCTGTCGAATGAAACTAATTTTGCTAAAAGCCGACGAGATTACAGGCGGCGAAGTGTGCCCCAACTCCATCCTGTCAGTGACCTCGGTGTCGCTCGGCTGCCGGGTGATCCCTGTCTCCCTTGATTCGAAACAAAAGGTCACAAATTTGGAAATGGATTCCATTGATTCCTTTCGAATTTGAAAGAAGGTACTAAGGGTGAAGGCAATACGTACGAGGTTCGTAAGCGGTTCTGAGCTTTCGAGTCAGCAGCCACAGAGGTTAATTTTGCTTTCTTACGGATTTCGACGGAAGTCGAAGACTTGCATAATGAAGGGGACCAAAAACCGTCTCTGCTCCTGAGGGTTTTACAAGGAAGAGAGATTGAATGGTAGCGCTAACTTGATTTGTAAACGAAAAGTGCTCGGAAGGGAGTTCACTCGAATGATTTCGGAAACGAACATAGATTTCGGGTATGCAAAGTGCCTTCGGTATATCGCGTTGTGACGTGGTATTAAATTTTCTACTTCGGACTGAAAGAAATACCAATGCATTCGCAAGCAGCTGGTGTAGCGCTAGATGAATAAAAGACAAAGTGCACGGGTGCGTATGTAAATAAAGGACGATTCAAGAACTAAAGAAGAGAACAATCAGAGCTAAAATAAAAGTAACCTGCCTCGAAATTGCTTGTGTAAAGATTGTAAAAGCCATGTAAAATACGATTACTATCTAAGGATTTGCCTCATTGCTTACAATGTAGGTTGGCATTCATCGGCGCAAAGATACCTAAATTGTAAAAAAGTATGAAGGCAGAATACTAAGTACGTTTTATTCCGGTTTCAAATGAGAATATTTATCGAAATCTGTAATGGCATATTTCTCAGAAATTTTTGTCTGACTCTGGAATCGGTAGAAATGCATATTCTGCTTAGTATTCGTATCTTCGACACAAGTTGGAGCGAGCTGCTACGATCGACAAGGAACCCAATTCTGAAGAGTTTTCACCTGATAGTAATAGTCAATTCCTAAATCGAATTCTTATTAAAAGGCGTTCCGGAAACTTGAAGTGTATTGTTGATATGATTCCTTTGATTATTCACCGACAGTCGTGCAATAAAGAATAAAATTTACGTTGGTGGTTGAAGTTGGGGACATACACCATATACACCATAAGTGACCCAGTAGCAGAGTACGCTGGCAGAAGTTTCCGCACCAATCTACCTCTCGTAACCTCCCACCCATTCCGTCACTCGCACTCACGCAGAAAAGTGTGATCTACCGGTGCGCTTCGCTGATTTATAATTGCCTCATCTTCAGGTTCTACGGAGGTCCGCATTTTAGAATCCTTGTTCATTTTACCAGATCAACCTTTTTTAAAAGATAATCAATCCGCATTTCCTCTGCAGTTAGTTTAGTCTCTCAATGACTATAAATTGAATGTTATATCTCAATGTGTACGTACTTATAAATTTCTATTTCAGGTGTTGAAAATGGCTGATTTGGTCGAAACGTTCACTTTTCATATTCAGCTTATCTTTTACCGTTGTTAGTTTTTTTTAATAAACAATGATAAATTTGAAAGTAAACTTCCTTGCTCTTTTTTCATAATGAAACTGAGCAAAAAGCAAAACATTTACCTATGAAATTATTCAATTAAATGAAATCTTCGAAGTAACTGTTCAATGTGAATAAAATTAAAAATTGCTAGCGTTATTGATGGGAACAAATCCCGAACACTGGAGCGAAAAACTGCTGCTGCACCTCGCAACGAAACCGAGATCGGAATTGGCCTTCGCTAGCAAAGACAATCGCAATCATTTATGGCCTTTCTTTTAGTTGTCCTTGCTTCATACATTTATATCCACGCTTGATGACCGCACATCTGACACTAGCATTTTTCATGACAATAAACAATGATGATCTAATTGGAAAGAATGCACAAAGTTCATACTTTAACATACTTTATATTCTCTACATACTTTAATTTCTTGGATGTATCGATCACTGTGGAAAGGATGGCATCGAAAAAGAAGTAGCAAGTCAGAAGCGTCTACAATAAATTGCAGGAACATCATCATGTTACATTTTCGAGAAAATAAAATGCGATTCTACCGAACTCTTCATGATAAGCACCTTGTTCAAACGAATAATTTTATGTCGAGTAAAAGCTAGAGTCGTTTCCGTTTAATTTTTTCACAAAAGTTTTGGTTTCACTAGAACGACTACTTGAATATTCCATTACCCTACTTTTCTGATTCTTTTCCAATTTGATTTCTTCTTCACATCAGTACAACTGCGAACTTCAGAGAGAAGGCCGCCCATTGCTGACAAAAGGCAGGAACTTCACTCAATTTACTCTGAAGTTTTTGAGGGGCAAAAATCAAAGATTCACTCGTGTTTTATGAGCTCGCAAGAAAATATGGATCGCCGGCACCTGGGGCCCGTCGCTTGTTTATGGTGGCCTCGAGTGGACCTCCCCTGATTTTACTGCCGCCTTTAAGGCGTCGATACCAAACACTGCCGGCCCCCACCAACCTTCTGGTCTCGTACTTCTCTTTTTGTGTTGTCTTCGATTTACGGTCGTGTGATGTGCCCTGATTTGCAAAATTTGATCTCGGCGGATCCAAAGGAGCCTTGAAGAAATATTTATCGGAGTATTTCGAATAAACCGATAGTCGAACGTTGATTACTCCCTGGCTCGAAATATTTGCGCCCGTAAAAAGTCCTAGATGTCTTTCACGCGACACCTGGAGCCGCTCATCAGGCAGGCTACTGAAGGGCCCCTCACAATTTTCAAGGCCTGCGGTAGCTCAATATTTGATTTTTTACTGTGCAACGTTCAAAATTAATTAAAATTATGTTCATGCTTGTTCAAAAATTACCTCTCGTATTTCGAAGTGTACTTTAGATCTGAACTCGTAATGATCGTGTTCTTTCTTGAAACTGGTACAAGAAGGTTCGGGAAAAAGTCGTGAATAAAGTCCTTAAAATGAACTAATAAGCTAATGTTGTGAATAAGAGCCAGCTCGCTAAAGGACGTAAATTTATTGGCGTCACAACAACTGATTGCAATGAGCTCTTTGACATCCAGCAGAACTTCAGCCCATTTGTTTATTATAACCACGACGTGAAATACTCAATCGTAAATTTTAAAATTTTTTGTTTAATACGCACAACTGATCAAAATAAATTTATGGAATAATTGCAGGGAGAGATTATGCGTTGACATGAATATTCTGTATGGGACTATTCCGCATTTTCATACTAGACATTCGGGCTAAAGGAGTTTGTATTCAGATGAACAAATTTTGTCTATCGTATACGAGTACAACGTCAAGAAATATGCGGTGTTCGTAGATGAAATATTCAACCGTAATCGTCAAAGTACTAACGTTTCAAACGGTTGACATCGAACATACCTACATTCGTTTGTACCTATACTCTTTAGTCCAGCATACGTCCCGAAAACTAAAGAGATGCATTACGACTTTAATTAAGTAACAGCCTAATCCTGCTCATAACCTTGAAGATGAATTGAGGGGGATAAAAATGGAATTTGAAATTGAGTTTAGTCTGCGAGAATATGACTCAATCAAGTTCTGCTTTCTTTTTTGTGCGCTAAGCAATAAAAAACTAGCGCTGGGAAGAGAAATTAGTAAATGAATTAAACACGCACCGCAAGAAGTAAGTTAATAAAAAGGTAACGACACGTTTAAAAGAATTCACCGACCATGTCGTTCGAAAAAAATTAAATTACAACATGCGGATTCTTGCTCACACATCGAATCAGTTAATGTGTAAGGGGCTGTCATTGCGTGCTTTCGAATGCGGCCAGCTTGCCTCTGAACAGCTCAGGCTACAGTGCATGTTGGTCCTCATCTGAATCCGTGACGCGTCCGCCCAATGATCAGGCTGCTGCATATGCGATCCGCTAGAATTCTAGAAAGAAAAAGTCGCGGGTGTTTAGTTATGTGAAGCATCTGCCTGGACGACCAGCAAAGTTTCTATGGTATGGAGATGATGACAGCGTTCGCAAAATACGGCTGAAGGTCATCACTAATATATGTGGGCGTAAAAAACGTGAATTGATACGGAGCTCCATACATTATAATCAGGTGTCGACCGGAATCAAAGAGGTATTTCTTGGAACTTAACAGCACAACCAAATTCTTACTACTAAAATATACCGCTACATCGGCACTTACAGTGCAACTGAGTTCTGAAAATTCACGGATAGGCTTCAATTTCTATTGGCTTCTATTTATGAAATGAAAAAATTAATGATGTAATTACAAAGCCTTAACCATTGAGGAATGGAATGCTGTTGCTCGGTGAAATGGGTTTTCGTTTGAATTCTTCCTAAACATGGCTGGATTTCTGTATGGAATCCAAGTTTAGCGTCCGACTGCATACTTCAACCATTCATCCACTAGAATGGCTCAGTGATGGTTGGAGTTCGTATCTTTGAACCAATTCATCGCAAAGAAAAATTTTAAATGTTCTCAAATTTGCAGAGGAAGTTGATATTCTGAGCTTGTAATAGTTGCTTCTGTTATCACATAGTTTTTATAACGAGTTACGGAACTTTTTCCAATGCTGTAAAAACGGAAGAATATGATCCCCATTCAACATGATTGTGATAAAGCCACGGTAGGTTGAACGAGTTAATGCTCGGCTAGACGTAGTACGGAATGACTATAATAGCAACCCTTATCATCACTAATTTTATTGATCACAGAGCAGCCGTAACCACCTGACCATTAGCGTTAATGAAAATTTGTGTCAGTGCCAGGATTACTGCAAGTGAATATCTTGACATCCCCAGGGAGGAATTCCATATAAAGAGCAGTATTTTACACCCAAATACTACCACATATCCAGAAAATGCACCCATGAGTACTGCCTAGAATGTCCGATAACAGCATTGGAGGCATTCTAGCCAGAATCCAGCACAAGTAAACCAGGAAAAGAAGTGGTAGAGCAGCACCTGGGAATTATAATTCATTTTCAAGAATCTCTGACGGGATTATAGGATACAATTTTAGGAGGAAAACGTAGCAACAATCCGCAGAAAACTCTTTCTGAAATTTTACTGAGCTGTCCCGCTAAGAATTGCACTAAACAACCTCTGATTCACTTGCGTGTCTTGTCCTGCTGCAGTTGTATTCATCACTGGTAAAATATTTACAATTTTCGTAAAAATGAAGTCACTAGAAGTTCATTTTTAAATCAGAAAATATATAAGGCGCTCAGAGACACCAGGAGTGAGTGACGTATCGACTCCAGCACCAGCGGTATAGCTTGCAATGTTCACACTGCTTTTGAAGTAGTGGGAGCGGCTATTCAATTTGTAGAATGCGTATCCATTTCAAACGCTTCGCGTGCATATTTTCATACCTTACTTGGAAATTCATGACAGAACATTTTTAAGACACAATCAAGAAAGTGTGCCAATGCAAAGTCACTGAAACAGAAAGGACTAACTAATTTCTACAGACGCTAAGTTGACTTTAGAAATATGCTAAGTATATATACAGAGTGTTCCAAAAAAATGTATCCCTTTTTTTGAAAACTTATATCTCCTATGAATATGCATGTA
>VOMN01005113.1:0-18912 GCA_014899125.1 Orchestia grillus | reverse complement strand
TGAAATATGTTGAACACTCTAGCGAAAACATATTTTAGATAACGAGTATAATGGTACGTCTGGAAGGTTCCATTTTCGTTCAGTGCTATGACTTCCGCTGAACAATTTTTTTTAATTTGGCCCAAATTGTTTTTGCGGATACGCTCCCAAATTCATCAGTGGACGAACTGAATTCTTGAAGACAGGTTATACAGGGGGGCGCATAAGTAACGCACCCTTTTAAAAAATTAATAAAGGAAAAAGTNCTCTTTACCTTTCACACTTTTTTCTTTATTAATTTTTTAAACGGGTGCGTTACTTATACGCCGCCCTGTATATTCACCTCATACTGCCTTCAAAAAACACTTCGTCCCCTGATGACGGCTGGAGCAAATCTACACCGAACTCTTGGGCTCGATAAAAATTTTGTCTAGGTAGTGTCATTTGAGGGAACGGAAACGTTCCAGATAGCCTCTACTGAAAATGTCACTGAATTAATACTGTATAAGAAAATAGAATGAAAATTTCAACAGTGATGGAAGAAAGGTTGTTCTAAAAGCTAGTTTTTACACACCTAAAATGTAAATAATACTTTTAAATAATATCAAATCAAAGTACGGTAGACCTTTTGGTGGGACACGCGGTACAAGCTTCGAAGTCAGCTTCCATAAACAAAGCATGGCAACCGCAATACTGTCATGTCGTGTTTACCAAACAAGATATTTAGATTTATTTAGATTACATATTTTACGCAAGTATATTCAGACTCTTATCATCGAAACTACATCTATGGTGGCACGTGAAAAGTGTTGGAAACAAAAAAGTATAGATATAAACACACGACGGTTATCTGCTAGTATTATACTAATGCACAGTTGTTGCGTGCTTGGTCAGTCTAACTGTTGCGCTTTTAATGATTTAGATAACAGAAAATTTCTCGGTCTATATTACTAAACTAACAGCGAGACTGTCAGATAAGGCACTCCGTATCAGTGATACTGAAAATAACATTATAACATTCCGTGTCAGAGTTACCGTAAATAAGAGGGCGTCTTAAGATTCTATCATTTGTCCCACCCTTTTTGGTGGGGCGCGTCTGCACTTGTTATTCTAATAGCAGAGATTAACAGAAGTGAATTACTTCTGGGCCACTGTGTAATTACATGCTAGTATCCACATGCAGTAAAATATGACAGTTAATCGCAAATGGAATAATTTAATTTCGATATCACTAATACGGATTGCCTTTTCCAACAGTCTCGCTAAAACCTTCAGTGCGCAAATAAATACGTGGCAACGCACACAAAGCAGCACATGAAGTTATCGTATAATTATGTAAAATAGATACTAAGTGAGTTCACTAGGAGGAGCACATATTTTCGGTATGTAAGTACACGCAATGCTCGCCGAGGAGTATGTTTAAAATTACGATGGCATGACTTACCGTAGAAATAATTTAACAGCCGTTGTTGTAAACGAGCGACAAGTTGTCATGCTCACAAATTTGACGGGGGTTTCCTCTTACGTTAAAGTTCAAGATCAGTGACTCAAAAATCCGCAGCAAATGTGAGATATTCACCTGTAGTCAACATCACTGGACCGTGGTTTGATCAAGATGTGAAACACCAGTAACAGCGCCTCGCCAAATTTGAATTCTCATTTGTGAATTTGAAATAATGAGAAGCCCCAGGACTACCAAATTCTACGAAATGAAACACCCACTCACTTCCCTGATTTGCTTCTAATGTAAATTCTTTTCAACAGTAGCTCAGAGCGAACGTATTGACAGCCACGCCGTAAAAGTGAAATGTTCAGCGCTCGACCAAAACGTACTCGACCATTCAATTTTTTTGGGCGCAGTCTGAAACTCGAAATGCACCTAAAACGGCGCCCTTCTTTGATCTGAGCCTCATTCAAGGAGAAATATCATGAAGATTAAATATACTCTTCACCATCATGTGTATTTGGTTCCAGACTACTGCACGATGTTCAGGACGCAGCTGTAGTACATAGTTGGTGCAACAAATATGTTTTCTCCATTTTCTTATTTTAGATGCTGAACTCTTGTCCTCATTGCTGGAGTTCTCTTTCCATAATCTTCTTCAAAGATAGTTTGCGTAAACTTCAATCTCTTTCCTAATTTTTCAATGTAATTTTTCACTCATTTGGACTACCATTTAAACGAATTCGTATGCTGTAGCCATGATACGCAAATTATATCTACAGGCATGTGTCAAAAATTAACCGTCGATAAACTTGTGACTCACCTGGGTGAGTCAAACTTCACTCACAAGCTCAGTGCTGTAGCGACAGACGGTGTGTAAGGCTGTACGGTACTACATGGCCCTAATCAGCAATAAGGATTCAAGCTTATGCCCTACAATAACAAATTATTTTAGATCAATCAATAGCTGGGAGAATCTCATAGATCAAAGTTATACGATTGTTTTTCACGCGCATAACGAAGTCCATATTCATGCTTGAAATAACCAACATCTGAGGCGTAGTCAGATTCCACTTGGCACTTAAAATTTAAAATATCTGATAATTTTGTTTCACTTTACTGGTAGCGCAACTCGTCAAAATGGACGGTACTTATTATGTGTATTCTTAAAATGAATGGCATTTCCCCTACAAAGCAAGTAATGGGTCACAAATGCACCTCATCATCTCCTTTGAAATCTGATTCTTTACTGATCTATTCTAACTGAAGTACTGTAACATCCTGTTCTATCATATAAAACAAATTTCATTTGAATTACATTCATTTACGATACGATAGTTGGTATTTTATTTACAATACTGCCGTATTTCAGCGGGGCTTGTATTAGCCTATGAAACACTGATATGAGGGATAGCAAGACCAACCAAGAGAGCAGCCAATAAAAAAGCAAACTGTAATATTACATGGAAGTAGTGCTAGGAATATGTATTCTCAGTCGATCTGTAAAACTAGGTGACAGTCAGAGTAAGTTAACTTTCTTGGGAATTACCGTAGACCTACGCTCGGTATGCTATGGTTGGCACATTTGTACGTGTTTTACTGTTTCACGACTAAAGTATGTCACATTAAGTATTTACGGTTAATATTTGCTTGTCGATTTCGTGGCAAACAAGCGTATGATACATATAAACGTCTCAAAAATCTACCTTAACTTCTCTTAGTGTACTGCACTGGGTGACAGCACAGAATCAGATCGTAAGTTTCATTACAGGCTCCCATGCATGTCACAAAAGTTGAACTGACTACGTGACAGGATACGAGGCCAATATTTCATTTCATAACGCACTCATGGTAACTTTATTGCTATAACACATATAATTATCATTAATTATTTACATATGAGTAGTTTTAACCCTTATTGTACAAATATACCCATGATGCTGAGAAAAAATCAGACTGAGTAGATATCAAAACCACCTCAAATGTTCCACACGCCTCGCCGAATTTTTTTGTCACTTTGTGTTACTAGTCACCTAAGAACTTGGGAACTGACAAATGTGCGTCCAAAGAATTAAGTGCCGTTCTCCTCACTTTTCAGGTATGCTCAATGTCGCGTCTTAGCTTGGTGAAGGCAAGCTGCGCTTCGAAAATTGCTCCACAATTGTAGAGAAATTCAAGGAATCGATTTTGGCAATTCGTTTTTCCTGCAGTTGTTCTAAAACTGTCACCGTCCTGCCACTGTATTGAAAGATTTGACTGGTAGAATCCCATTACCGAAATTCGAGTGTTCTTAAATTCAGCGTCCTATTTCGCAGTATTTTAAGCTCACGAAAATGAACGTAGGTAAAATTCACTTACATTCTCTGTCAAATATATCATTCGCTAGATAGATATGGGAAAATATATCTACAGCATACACCTACCTTCCACAAGTATATTCATTGTTAGATGACTAAAAAAGTACGTGCAAATACGTGTGCAATAGCCTATCTTCTACGACCAGTTTGGTAGATTAGACGCGTTTGGGCGAACATGCAAATTGCGTAAAATTGACCCATTGAAACGTATACAGACGTGCGTGAGAGTTCAAGGGCGGATCCCTAGGGGATTGTATCGCAGTTCGTTGCGGGGAAATATGTGTAGACTGGAATTCTTTCGTCTAATTCTTTCGCCTAAATGAGTGCGGAAAGGTCAAATTTGGCATCGAGCGAAGAGCATCACACAAAATCTGAAGTGGATCAGCCCGTTTGTTTAAGCAAAGGCTATTCATCATGAGCTTTTTCACGTAGAATGTATTTAATTTCCGACGGAGGGATCACGTAATGAAAAGAATTTGTTCCAAGAGAGGAAAAATTTGTTTTTTCTTAAGCAGAGAATGTGCTTTCATTTTTTCTTCAATGACTGAATGGAGTGAATGGTCTCAGAATCAAATCGCACAGCTTCCAAGGTATTTAGAAATCAATCCTAAAACTGAAATATATTTCCTTACAAGTTTAGGCTGCGAGAAGCAAAAAGTTGCGAGATGGAAAAGGGCAAAAAGAGCCACACCGAGAGAAGTCATATGTCAAAATTATCTTTTCAGCATGTAGGTATAATCAGACGTTTCGAGTCACAACACTTATTGTCGGTGATATCTGTAATAAAAAGTATATTGTTCTCAGCAAAATTCTTGAAGATAATTGACTATTGAATACACAAAAACCAAAGCATAAGTCTAAATTTAAATAAAGAAAGAAATCATCGATCAACCAGTTGTTACGGGTATGCTGTCTCAGTATCGTCAAGTTTGGGGTCGAGCTTTAAAATGTACAAAGCCTCTAAAATGCGCAAAACACAGAAATCGGAGCCGGAATTTAAATGCGAAAATGTTCCGGATTCAAAGATGGTTTACAGTTTTCAACATGACGCCTAACTGCTGACTCAGGGGGTTCACTTAGAGGTTTTCCAGTTCGGTCACTGAGGCTGGAGTATTCGGGAATTCTAAAGCAGAGAGCTTAATTGTGCACTCCCACTACGACGCAGCATGTGGTAGGTAACTAATAAGAAATAGATTTTGAATTTTGAGATATTTTACGGTTCAGAATCATTGCAACCAAGATAATACGTAGCTTCCCGAAAAGTTTTCTCGCTTAAAAATTTTAAGAGTAGTTCATACGGGCACACGAGAAACATACGAACGGAGGAGGAGACAGCTACTCCCATCAGTCACCGCTCAAGGCGTCAACTGTGTCAGGGATGTTCATGAATTAAGCTAATGCGCATCAACTCAAACGATGTTTAACAACATTTTATATCACTTTGCTTCACGTGCTTTTACCTCCCCTCAAACACTACATTTATGTCAAGTAACTATTTTTAGATTTCCTTATACACGCATTAAATATATATAGCAATTAGTGCTCCAGGTCTACATTCACAAAGTAAAAAAAAATCAAGAGCCTTAAGCTGACTCATTCGTTCAATTCATTTACAAAGAAACTACTAAGTGGTTCTTCTGTCGCATCTTTTTAGCAAATTTTTTTAATAGTCCGGGAACCAATGAGAATTCGATTTTCGATTAATTTAATTTTGCACTCCCACTACCAGGCTGCATCTGGTAGGTAGGCAACTAATAAGAATTCCATTTGCGATCAATTATATCTTATTGTCCCAATAAAACTTCGTAGAATAGCCCGGCAATTACTTCAGACTATCATGAATCTTTCCGCACCAGCGAGATTAATTTGCACCAGAGCGTACAAAATCTCATTCAGCGCTGATTATTTATTCGTTCGTTCGAGCTAAAGCTAGGCTCCGTTCATCCTGGTCTGGGTAAGACAATAAATTACAATTTTGTGCCTAACGTATTTGGTTCGATCAAATTGCACCGCCGAAAATCAAGTGAACTACAACTATGATGCAGGACTTGAGTGGTCGCAGGACCCGTAGGCGGAATGCGTGGTCTCCATCCAAGTCGTCTTCACAGAGGTGCGCCATTCCAGCCTTGTGCATCGTGATCGAAATGAATACAAATCGCGAATTCGAGGGACTCTGAATTCAATACGTTTCATTGCATCCTGACTTTCATCGAGGCCCGAAATGGACAGCCCAACGTAACATCGATCTGTTGACTTTGACTGTCATGTTTTTGTGGTGCATTGCGATCTAAAGATCCGTATTTGTCACTCAAACTCGTAAAATGTGTTATTTTCTAACGATATGTAACCGTACGAAAACTGCTGGATAAGTCAAATATATCGACCATCCGTGTTTTCTTGATGTTTATCCGAGGCGCACAGGTACAGCAACCCTGTTTGTAAAGCATGCCAGTCAACTTGGGTGTGTCATCTTGATCATAAACTCTGCCATATTCTGCAGAAAAGGTCTCTTCGACCCAGTGAACAAGAGGCAAACTGTGTGGCATCTCTTGCTTACAGTCTACAGATCTCTATGACTTCATACATCCTGGCAAGTGCCTTTAATGCGAAGCGAGGAAAAAACGAAAGCTGATTTACCCACACCTGCTTGTTTACGAAGGGTTACACCTCTCGCTACACGAGCATCATGACGCCGACTGTGACACTTCCACAAAAATAAGCAGAATTGAGGGTCTCGACTATTTTTCGTTATCAGTGAGTTATTGAAACGCCCTTTCATTATGAAGCTTTCCAGAGCGTTTCCTGGTCTCTGAAATATTTTGATGCCAGCAAAAAATATGAACAGGACTGAAACTTTAGAATGTTGTTATTTATCAACGGTATAAGTTTTGAGCCAACGTAAAGTGGTTGTTTTTGGTATGGGCTGTTTGGACAATCATCACTTATAACACAACGAAACTATTACATGAAAGTGCGTATTTTTCCTGCGCGTTATGTAGCAATGATGGTCGGGTTCAGATGAGATGCTTTTACTGCTCGAGTGAAGGTGTTCTATATGACACAAAACTATTATTAATTAAGCACAGAAATCTCTTTATTGTTGAGCTTGTTATGTGAAGTGCGACCGCATCGAACCTCGGCGATTATCATAATAATAAGGAAAGCGATTCAGCGCTGGAGGTCATCGAGGTTTGAAAATTCAGCGGAAGACAGAGATGGTATTAATAATAAAAACATCTCTTTTCTTTGATATGAAACTCCTTTGAAAATGAACTTCACTCACGAATCAAATCCTATAATTTCTGTACACGCCATTGCAAGCTATGTAACTTGAGCAAGCGTTAAGCTTTACGTTTAAATCAAGTTTTTCCAATAAGAAACACGATAAGAACATGAGTTTTATTCATTGGTACTTTACGTCTGGTCTACAGTATATCGTGTAAGTTAAATAACTGGCCCTGCAGGAGGTGACGTTTTTCCAAACAACGCGACGACATTTCGGTGAAACAGAACTGAAATCGATCTGATTGCAGGGAACGACGCTTCCTTTTCACAACGGAAAAATGAAACTAAATAAAACCAGATATGAAGGAAATCTGGCAGGCCACTTTTATGGTGGAAATAAGATCGTATTTTGTTTGGAAGTCTTAATACACCTGAATAATTTTACTATGTTAACCGATACCTGATTACAATCTGTTTCAGTTTACGAGGATATCAGCGTGGGACGTGCCAGCCTGAACTTGGTTTCCTAAGCCAGCTCTCCCGCCCTTCTGATGAATAAACAAATTTCGTATCTGAAAAATTAAAAGCGATCGCGTCGTATTCGCTCTTAATCGAACCATATTGAATCGTTACGCGATCGCTGTCATCGTTAAATGGAAAACGATTTTCATCGTGAAATGGAAAACGATTTTCATCATGGAATAGAAAACGATTTTTATCGTGAAATGGAAAACGATTTTCATCGTGAAATGGAGAACGATGATTTTCATTCTGAATTTGAGAACAACGATTCTTATCAGCAAATGAGGGCATTCAAAAAGACAATGTATTTCAGACATTATTTAGCATCCATTATTTTTTTATCTATTTTTAGGAGCACTGAAACCTCACCTTGGATAAATTATCTTCTCAGAGTTACACTCGACTGTTGCACTAAACTGCACATTGCTATGAGTTGTTATTTAGCATTTATTACGCCTTAGGTGCCAGAAACACTGAAACCTCAACGTGAAAAATTTAAATTTCTTGAAGCTGCACTGGATCGTCAATGGCACTGAATGCAGAATGCCAAGTCTGCATTTTCCCTCACGTTAAATTGCCTGCGTGGAGGTCCGCACAGCACGTTAGTTCGAATGCATGTGAAACGCTTGAAACATCTATTTACTGCAAGTCCTTTACATTGGACACAGAATTACAACCAAGACGGAAATGGCATAATGAACTACATTAAAAGCTCAGCCACTTGTGGACACAGCGTAATGAAGGACCCATTTTACGTCTGTCGCCGCCGCCAACATCGGTTAGCTGTTAGTTATTGCAATGTAAACAGCTTCATTTGTTATTATTTCGGTGGGATATTTGTCCTTAGTCTTACTTCGTAGTTTTACAGTCATTTTTACATCGAGTAAAGAAAATACGTCCCGCGTTGCAGCACGGGACTTTCAGTCACGCTGGCTTAAGCAAATATTTCAGTAAAACTATACGAGTATTTAAAAGTTCAGTTTATTTATTTTAATCTGTCACCAATTTTTTATCATATTGTTCAGTCGATGCCAAGACTTATTTATTTGACTCTTTGAACTCCAAATTACACGACAGTGACACGCTGGGCTAAAATATTTGTTCAGGGCATGCACTTCACTAGCGCTGAATGCTTAACCCTTAAATGCACGTATTTACCTAAGAGTAAAACAAGTATTTTGAGGACAATTCTACTTTATAATAACCCAGTTAAACCCACAGCATATTAGATTAAATTTTTAAAAATTTAATTAACAGAATTGCTAGTTGTATCATATATGAAACAGGGCGAGACTTCCAATGATTCCATCAAATTGTTAGTTTGTATCATTTATGATTCACGGTACATTTAAGGGTTACAATTTTATCAGATTCGGAACCAGTGTTTCATGTTCCCATTCGGACTTTCATGCAGAAAGTAATTTAATAACGACGAAACGCAAGCAGTCTATTTGCATCATCACGTATTCAAGTTATGTCTGCTTCGAATACGTCACTTCACCTCGAAATGTCAGCCAGTTAAACTTCCGTACCGGAGCGTCTGGAATCGGTCATCACTTATGTCCGCCCTAGTTCTTGCCATTTTCACAACTCTTCGATGAGGCGACGAATAAAGTTAGAATGGGTACCAAATTAAGTAAAGAGCTCATAGAATGTTATGGTTAGCTTCCCGTCTTTACTGAAATGCTCGGTTGAGAGCGTCGCTAGCACCGTTTTGGTTTAATGTTTATTTTCTTCCGAAACAGCGTTTCATGTTTCATCTGCAGTTTCAGGAAAAACAGGAAGCAAACAAAATGTTCGACAGTGACAAAGTATGTTTTCATTTTGGTGCCTGAATTATTTTAGTGCTGCATATGAATTTTTCGGTGCTGCATATGAATTTTTTGGGGCTGCATATGAACTTTTTGGTGCTGCATATGAACGTTTTGGTGTTGCATATGAATTTTTTGGTACTGCATCTGAATTTTTTGGTGCTGCATCTGAATTTTTCAGTGCAGCACCTAAATGGGGGTTACAGCCCCGTGAGGTGAATGCAAATAAATAACAATGCACCGTAAATTTGAGCTACAGTGGATTTTTAATGCAACCCAAAAATTCGTATGAAATATTGCGTTGCTTCCTGTATTTCACACGAGCCAGATCAGGAGTCGGACACAAACACTGTCACGCTAATTGATATGCACCACACAACTGATAAATGTGGCTGGAATTTATTACTAATTGCTCTTTTGCTGGATTGGCAGGACTGTGAACATTAAATGTATATATCTATAATCAGAAATAGCAACTCAATTTTGAAGGCAGTAACTGTCTGTTAACCGATTCAGTACAGCTTGCGCACATGCGTACGCCTTTCACCACGGGTGGTGTACATGTGCACCCCAATCAACACGGCGGTGTACATTTGCTCCCCATTCAACACGGCTGGTGCACCCGCATACTCCAATACACGGCTGGTGCACCCGTATACTCCAATACACGGCTGGTGCACCCGTATACTCCAATACACGGCTGGTGCACCCATATACTCCAATACACGGCTGGTGCACCCGTATACTCCAATACACGGCTGGTGCACATGTATATCCATTTAAAACTTTTGCTAAAAAATTTCAGGGTGAAAAGTTTAAAGTACGCAAATGTTCATTTTCTACCTCCTCAAAAACGTATTTAGTTTTATTTTCTCCATAGAGAAAGAAGTCGGGTAGACAGATCACTTGAGCGCTCACAAACTTTTGCATCTATTGTAATTGAAGATGCATACTTTGGGCAGAAGCTATTTAAAAAGAACCGCCGCCAAAATTTAGGTTCAGATGAAAATTTTAAGATAGCATGAATTCACACCAAAATTACAATAACAAAAATAACGAAATTCGTAAGAATGTGCAGCGAGTTCCAGTCTAGGCGCTAATTTATCATTATAAATTTTGAATAATCCTTGACTTTCAATTCGCGGAATCATTTACGCAAAAGCAGCATTAGGAAAATTATTCTTAAGGGCATTAGTATTCTCGTCAATCAAGGCAATGCTCGATCGCGCTTACAACTCGTCGTTTTTGAACCCAACTCGTAACTTGCGCGCGATAATCCAAACAAACACATGGCAACGCATGCACAAAAAAAACACATGGCAACGCATGCACAAAAAACAAACACATGGCAACGCATGCACAAAAAACAAACACATGGCAACACATGCACAAAAAACAAACACATGGCAACGCATGCACAAAAAACAAACACATGGCAAGACATGCACAAAGAACACACCAGTGGCATTCGTGAGTGTTCGCTCGGAGTAAAAAATATGCATTGAGTATTCGGCTAAGACATGTTTCGGAAAATGCATGAAATGACTCTAGCTGTCATCGACGTGGGACCTGAAGAAACTTGGGGTTGTTGAATGGTTAATTTTGGTGTGATTGTAGCTTTGAATAACGAATGCCGAAACCTAATTTTCTTATTGATTGTATTTCGAATGGAATTGTTATCTATAACTCACTATTAACAATACTTTGGAATTTGTCCATGAATATCGGGCAGTGTACACAGTCATATCATGGCAAGGAAGTGTAGCATAAAAAAATGTGTCGTTGTACTTCGGAAAAAATATTGCCGGAAGAAGCAGCCTATAACTGGCTGACTGCATTGCACATCATTCATAAAGATAGACGGGAAGATAAAGTTGTAAAGAATGACGCCTTGGAATAAAAATTAAGTATTAAAATACGAGAAAGGAAATATGACACGCTTTAAGTCTCATACGATTGATTGCTTGCAAATGTCCTTAAAAATACGCCCCACAAATCCCAGCTCAGTTGGGAAATTACGCCATTAATTTAGAACAACGCGGATGGACAAGCACAATTTCCTGAGACACACCGAAAAATACTCGTGACACGACGGCCCTATCACCGTCATTGAATGACGAGTTTATTAAAGAATACATCGACTCTCCTTGAGTAACTTCTCAACATAATCTTACCATATCCGATGCCTGGTTCATGAATGACATGCCAGACACTATATGGGGCATAAACAGCGCGAGCGTATTTGGGAGCATAGGGGTCGATCCTTTACGTGCTATGACACCTGACAACAGGCGAGGTCTGGACGCTTTTACCTAACACCCTTGGAGGACTCGCGCTGCGTCATTTCTGCTCTACGTTTGAGGTTGGACAATATTTTTCAATTCAGTTATTCGATAAAATCTGTTCGTTCGGGTCAAACCTGCACACTCAAAGTGTTGCATTATCGAACGAATTTTTTTGCTACAAAGACGGACGTATTAGACTCGACCTAGGTAGATCATTCATTCCAGTAAGCAGAATATTTCTGCTAATATTTATGTACTTTTTCATAATATTTCTTAATTAACAAATATTTTTTAACAGTCGCGGCATACAAACATAGGAAAATTTGGCAATAAAAAGAATAAATTTCAATTGACCTTCAGTTCAGATTCGAGCAGAATGTACCTTGAATTTGGTATCTAAGCTACCAAATTGATCTAACATTCCATGGCCACCAAAAGCAGCGAACATTCATAATGAATTTTCTGATCAGTCGATTTTCTGATCAAAGCAACTCAGATCTACGAGCTTTTGTTCAGGAATTCCTAAGAGGATTTCTGAGATTGTTATCATATAATTGCAATTATAAAGTTGTATAATTTTTTTAGAACTCTCCGAATATTACACTGTGGTGCACTCAATATACTCTGGTCCTAAGTATTCGAGTGTAATCGATAGAAGCTCATCGAAAAATGGTGGTTTTAAAGTGTCATCGAACTGCAACAATAGGAAGGTGTATAAATGAGATTATAACTATCAAATTCTTTGCCAGGAAGTCTCACAGGTGTGAGTTTTTGAATAATCCAATGCCGGATCAAATTTCATAAAGTCACTCACGAAAAGGTGAGCACTATTCCTACATTAGTGAACGGGTTTCCAGCGTTTCAGAATGCTCATGATACATACTGATTGGATGAGAAGGATTATATAAACGATCATCTCTAAAAAAATATATGTATGCATACATTACAAACCTCATATGCCAACATTGCTGCTGAGTAGCTGATTAGCTCTTCGTCGTGTGTGCTTACAGCTTTTAACTTTTAATTACGTTGACCCAGCATGTGTCGTAACAAACCGGCTAACTACACTTCGAAATATTTTTTCACACAAAGATTCACCCTAGGCCCATCCAAAATTTCACCTCTTCCTGAAAGTGCAAGTGCATCATCAGGAGGCTCTACGCAGGAATACATTTCACATTTTCTTCTGAAATGATAGTTTTCTGTTTCTAGAAACACTCGGGGCAGTGGCCTAACAAAAACACCGTTCTTCGCATCCCTGAAATCCGCAGTTTTTTAGCGTCAATTTTCCTCAGAGAATAAATTATTTGAACGTTTGCCGAAGGCCTCGACGTGTCATTTTTTGTGAGAACTACACCACGCCGCTGGGAGAGCATTATGCTCTGATGACTGTGTTCGATGGGGATAAATTTCAATTGTTCAGAGATATCAAGGGCTATTTAGAGGCCTCGTACGACGGTTTTTGTGACACTCGCAGGTTAAAATGCAACCCTAAGTGCATAGAGAACAGCTTTGTTACAATTCTGCAGCGCTGTAAAGTTGAAGAACTTGAAGATAGAGATGTCGAACAGATGTCATACAGAATACAAATTTTAGAGTTTGATTCACCCGCTCAGTTGAGACCAATCAAGCGTTGGAATATATATTTACCGAAATCGTTCACCCAGTTTGGGTGAGAAATATAATAGTGTTGAATTAGGAGCCACTTACCGCTAGGTATGGAAACGTGTTATTAGAATGCATCGTCAAGAGTTTCTTGCGGTACGATTCAAGTTTAAATAATTTTTGCTACGCTAATTCGAAAATAGAATGCTTTTCAGACCTAAAGCATAGTGTTGACCGAAATATCACGTAAAGGAGAAGGATCAAACATTAGAATGCCAGTTATAGGAAAATTGATAACTGAGAAAGCTTTTCATTTGCTCTGGAAATATGTACAAAAACCAAAAGTTCAGCTTAGTAAGTACATACTCCTGTACATTGAAGTTCCTGGTCTATTAAATCCGTCACAGAATTCTTCATCATAGCTACGCAAAAGAAATGAAACTAGAGCAATGCAGTGTAAAAATAACGAGTTTTATCTAACTAAAGTACCGTATAATACTTGGAAACAAGTTTTGAATATTTGCTTTGCTGCTCATAGCAATGAATGCCTCATTTTGCCTCGGGCCCCTTTGCAATAATGCAATGATCTCAATATTAAAGCTTCAAGCAATTGGTCCATTAAGCTAGTGTTAACATATGAAAAAGAGTGAAATATGTGCAGGTGCTGTTTGGTGGAGCGCAAGGATGCGCACAGATCAAGCAAAAATTCTTTCAAGCTGTACAATTCTCCGACACCCCTCAAAATCTGAATACAAGACTATCCGGTAGGATCAAAAATAGGTCTTGAACTGCTTTAGTTTCGGACTCCATCTCACCCTCTCATTGATGGACTATTCAAATGAAGAAAGAAATTATCGGTTAACCCGAATTTTTCTCGTATGACTATTCTGCACTATTACACTGGACGTTCTCTTCAATGGAATGTACTACATTCAAACCAGCTGATTTCGTCCATTGCATCCGATACCCATTAATATGCGGCGTCCGTAGATGCGAGTCCAGTTGCACCGCTTGTCAATTCAATCATAGAGCATAAATGGAGATACATTTTTTTTCGTACGAAGTCAGATGCAATCTCATTGCAAATTTACGTTAGACTGAAGCTGGTTTTTCGCACAAAGCTACTTGCAGTCTTATTGAAACTTTGAATTTGACTGAAGCTGATTTTTCGCACATGACTAGATTGCAAAAAATCAATGAAAAGTTAAATTTGACTGAAGCTGTTTTTTTAACAAGACTAAATTACAAATTTACTTTAGATTGAAGCTAGTTTTAGGCATAAAGCTAAACACAGTATCACCTCATTATTAACCCAGTCGTCATAAGGCTCACAGAGAGACTAAACTCTGGTAGTAAACACCGTGGACTTTCTTGAGAATGGTGCTGTCCTGATTACTTTCACTATCGTTCAAGTAAGCGGTGTCCTAGTGAGAGAATTGGGCAACAGCCGCGGCCTGGCTGCACTCGAAGAAGCACGTGCGTCACTTTGTCGCAGCCGGGTGCACAGCAACTATTTTTTTAACCTTGCGTTAAGAAGGCCATACTTTACTGCAATTGCTACCTATAATTTCAAGTTTTTCTTCATCTGATCCACTTATCTGTAGTTTGATATTCAGAATTAGGCAATGTTTAACAACATGCATAGACACCGCGGAGACTTGATCCAAGGCTAATCACTCCCTTCCATTATCCCACTTCGCATACAGGTTTCGAATTTAGAATTGCTTCCAAGTTTCCGAGGATGGCAATGACAAGATCGCTCTTAAAGTAGACCCATGAGGCACAGCAGAATACTTGAGGTACCAAAAATATAGGCTGTAGGCCTCCATACTCGTGAAAAGTAGACCTAAATTTCACATACCTAACTAGACTGCACCAGTTTCCAAGACTAGTAAAATCGAATGCGACAGAATAGAATTCAAGTCCCCATAAAAGACCTCATTCGCTGTGATGCACAATCCCCTAATTGTGACGGAGTTAATTCAGGCCATAATTGGGTCGCGTTCTGGTCTTCATTGTAGTACCGTGCGTGGTCTCTAAGCAAACATGTGCTGATGGACGTACTTTGCATTGTTAATGAGAGCAAAAACAAATATAGTTTCCCCATTGCAACGCTCGATTGCAAAACTGAGTGGTATATGCAGAGTAGAAGTTTCATAAGCCATGTAACCGCGTGCGTGAAATGCTAGAAACGCCACTTCAGATCTGCCGCATCATCTTAATAAGCCGGCAATTTGCGAGCACATGATCATGATGAAGAACTAACGAACTTCTCATTTCGAAGAGCAGGTGCATTAGCTGCGATTGAGGGGGCTTAGGCTGGCGCCTATGACTCACAATGGCTTACCTTACTCACAGAAATCTGGACACAGAAGTAATCTCACAGACTCAAAGAAGTAATCTAGGGACAGAAATCTGGAATTACATAGATTACTTAGATTATTGGCAGTCACTGTAAAGTAACCTGTCCAAATGCATTAGCTGCGATTGAGAGGGTTTAGGCTGGCACCTATGACTGACGGAGAGGAGGCTTGCCTTCCTCACAGAAATTTGGATACACGTGGGTCGTTAGATTACATAGATTATTGGTAGTCACTGTAAAGTTATTTGTCCATAAGAAATGTGATCCACCAAGAGCGAAAAGCTAGGAGCATTCAGTGTGGACTCCAGAGAAATGGGAATGTACGCACAAGGTGTGTTCCTACACTGGAGCCTCTGCCCATACGAGGGGCTTCAAAAAGCTAGTGGGAAAGGATAGCACGAAAAAATTATTTCAGTTATGACCTTCATTTTTTTAACATATGGTCCATTAAGGTCAATACACTTCTCCAAACGTTGATGCCAGCCTTCAAGTCCATCTGTGTAGAACTGAGGGTCTTGTGATATAAACCATGTGAAAGCAGCTCTTTTGACATTTTCAACTGATGGAAAATTAGCCCTTTTCAATGATTTTCAACTTTGGAAACAAAAATAAATCTAATGGCACTAAATCAGGCCTGCGATGCGAATGATGTGCGATAATTTCCCATTGGAATTCACGTAGCACAGCTCTTGTTTGCTTAATACCATGAGCTGGTGCATGATCGTAGAAGAAGAGGATGTGTTAAGGCAGGTAGAGCCATGTTTCTTCCCGTCTTAATTCTCACAGAAAAACTTCAAAGTCCTCATCCCACTCATTCCAAATTTCCAATGAATGCCCACGTTGGCCACTGATCTGGGCACAACAGCCAGGGACCCAGCCAGCGCAAAGCTCGCTTAGCTCCAAACTCTCCACAAGAATTATGTGTGCAGAACCTTCGGAGGTTCGTAGGGTATCTGCTACAGATTCAGTAGTTATTTCTCTGTCTTTTTAATGAAACAGTTTTTAGCTATGGACTTCTTCTGCGAAATTTTTGACGCTCCCTCGTACTAACATCAAATTAACAATAAACAGAGAAGAAAGATAACGAAGAGATGGTGAAGAAGGATTGCAAATTGAAAGGTGCAAATTGGGCACGAAAGATAGAAGTCCCGAATGCCTACCAAAAGCTGAAGTAACCTAACAGTGCCCTCTGGATATGCCAGATCCTCAATTTATTTATTAGACTTAGATCTTCAATTTATTGAATCTAATTCGCGAGAAAAATTTCAAAACCATAAATGGTAATTAACGAATTTGAGCCCAGCATCACCAATTCAAATCGTACTAGATTTTTGACTGCCTTAGAACTAACACTCACTATTGCCAATCATTTCGTTTTTATCTACATATAATAAGATCAGTGAAACGGCTCGTTAAAAAATTTCACGTCTTCACATACCTGGTTACATGCGCCGAGTTTAAGGCATAGTCTAACCGTATGACCGACAGGTGAAGGGCTGGAATTGCTGCACAGGTACGCGCATGGATGGACGACTTGTTAAATGATGACTATGATGTTAGTGCTCCAACCAGGCCTCCGCATCGAAGGCGTTAATGAACGAGTCAACCTGATGCTAAATAGTTAAATATTTTTTTTTAAAGCCACCCACCTGCAACCAAATCGCTAAAAACGCAATTTTTATAGCTTCAAAAAAATATTAAAGATTAACTAGCTAAGGCTCGATAATATGATTGCGAGGAATGTCTCTTTCATGCCACAGTGCTATTTAATTCGCCAGATCATATGACACTCATAGAATGAAGAATGCTTCAGGACGGTGCTCCAGGACTCCTCCTATCACTCAACTGCGATGACTTGCCATGCTGCACCTCAACAGAAGCTCCGGATCAGGTCCGCATTTCTGAGACGAGTTCGGTGAATGCAATTGTAAGAACAAGAAATTGACACAACGAGAGAGCCAAAAGAGCAAAGGGATACAAGTAAAAAAAAACCAGCAAGGACGACAAATAAAAACAACGAGAAAGCTAGAACAGCCAAGGGTTACAAGAAGAAAGAAATAGCAAGAACAACAAATCGAAACAACGAGAAAGCCATAGCTAACAAATGGATACGAGGAGAAAGCCATTGCAAGAACAACAAATGGAGAAAGCAATAGCAAAAGAGGTAGCGGGGCGAGCTTCAGTAGCTCATTTTTATTCAGAGGAGGCCTAGGCTCGGCCGCTAGGATCCGCACTGGTGGCCTGGAAGCGAAGAGCGACCGCTGGTCTCAGGCCGCAGCTGCCGGGCGGACCGACATGCGGCTTGGGTCCGTAACTGCCTGTAGGCGATCCTGAGGAGGGATCGCCGCACCATATGAGCTTTACCTTAATATTAGACACGTGACCGTAAACGGAGGATTGTCTCGACGGCTGGTGAACGCGATGAAAGTTGAAAAGCTACAACCACTTGAGTTGTGTCGTAGTTTCCGACATTTTACGGTAACTTGATTTTCTTGACCGCCAGTGATGGCTGGTAAATAGAATGAACGTTAAAAACGTTCCCTCCTATGACTCTACTGATATATTCGACAAGTTCCAGTGAATTGATGATGACCTTCACGACTAGGGAGCAGATTGAACGTTGAAAAACTGCAACAATTTCAGCTGTATCGTAGTTTTCTGGAAGTTTCCGTCAACTAATGATTGAGCACGCAGCTGATGAGCAGATGGTAACTGTGTGCACGTGTATGACATGTTTTCATAGGTACCAGCTGGTGACAGTGATGCCACGATTAATTATTAATCCAATTCATATGAGCTTTTCATATGAACAATTCATAAAAGAGTTAAGCATATCATCGCCTTTTGCAAAACCTTATCAAAATGCATTTTTCTTCTTCTGTAATACTGTACGTTTGTTTTCGTACCTCCATCTATCCCCTTCGAATACCTCTAAAAAATTGTCAACTAAAATTGTCATGGGGTAAATTAGCCCCAGTTGGGAATCACTGATACAACCCCCAAGAACACGGGCCTGGCGCACGCAGTTCGTGATGATCTTGGAGCCCGTTTGTCTGGGCCAGACGTACTGAAGTCCGACGTACAGTATTCCTAAATTCTGATCTCAGTGCTTATTGCAGCTTTGTTCAAAATAAACCTCGGCTCGAAACATCGCAATAAAATGCTACTGCGTACTTACGTAGACACTCCGTATCCTCCTCTTTCATTATTCATTTTCACACCGAAGAAATTTACGACGTCTGACTGGATTACGTGCGATGTCCTCGATTTCGTAGGTTTACGCTGCCGTACGTACGGGTGTGCGTACGGGTGTGCGTACGGG
>VOMN01005110.1:0-34803 GCA_014899125.1 Orchestia grillus | reverse complement strand
AAAATATCAATCGAAATAAACTGCTAGAGGCCGTAATATATACACTCGTATTTTGGTATTAAATAGGGATATTTCAAATCAGTTTTCAGTACATTACCAGATAAATTGTTGTTCGTAAGGAGTATATGTTAAACAAAATGATGGTAAGCATCAAAGAGAACATGGGTAAAATAGCTCTTGTTAAGAGGTTTACACATTTTTTAGCTAAGGTGTAGGAATTTTGAGACTTACTATAAAATTCAAAATATTGTGTCTTAACCACAAACAACAGCTACTAATGACTTAATTATCTGAATGATTGTTTATTTTCTACTGATGAGAATCAGTGTTTTGCAGAGAGCATTTTGAACTGTCTTGGCAACAGATTGTGGATTAAAAGTTGTAAATTTAAAAAATCAAATTAAATAAATTTTTCAAAAAGGTGATAGAAAGAGGCTCAAAATATGTCAAGTTGAACCGGAGAAATGAGCAATCAAAGAATTAGGGTTGTGCTGCAACGGAGATGACCTCTCTCCAAGAGCTGTTATACCCTTGTTAATTAAGTTCGGTGCATACCTCTGTCTTTTACATTTGTACAAAAATATATCAATGTTAACGAATAAAATTTGCTAAAATCATATGCTGAAAACAGATTTGAAATACCTCAATTTGAACAGGAAATATGAGCTTTCAAAAAAGTAGTTACGTTGCTTTGAAACACATAGTGCATTACCCTTATCTTGTGATTTTGGAGAACCCTTATCCTTATTTAGTGACGTTGTAGAACAAATTTTACGCCATATGATCGATTGCTTTTGGAAACCGAGGATTGCTCTGTAGCACTTATTGCTTTTGCGAAGCGAAATCTCCCTGGAATACAATGAAAGAGTAGCGTTAAGCAGTAAGGGTTTCTTTTCTTCAGCTGTCAACACGGTGTTCGAGTAAGTAATTCAGAACTTGACTGCGTGTATACGCTACGGGCGTATAAAGTTGTGCATATCGTGGAAGTTAACTCGATCTAACTTGAAGTGAGCGGCCGCAGCATCCGCTCCATTCGGCAGCACAACGTGGAAATGTTCCCTCAACTCCACCGCAACTCCGCGACGAGGTACTCCCCAGTACCAAGTGTTTACATTTTCGGAGGGACGGAGAAACCCGCGAAACTGGGACTGCAACTTCACCCGATAAGTTGCCGAACGGAGACGTGCAATTTAATTGAGTTCCATGGCCTACAGATTTGGGCATCTTACAATCCAGAAGCTGCTTTAAAAGGATCTTCTTCGTCGTAGGGATGCCAATTTTGAGGCGTGGGGTCGTAAAAACCTCACGGAAACTACACACTCAAAACAAGAAGATTAATAGAATTTTACCCAATGTCTGGGAACAATTTAGAGCTTAGACTCTTATTTAAGCCAAAAGAAGCTTCTGCAGGTTGTAATAAGCTACTCTTACGCGCACACATGTACTCGTAGACATCGATATCTATTGTGCAGAGGTCACCGTATTATGGGAAACATAGACACACACTCACTTCTGTGATATTTATGATATCAGGCAATAGTAATCCTAATTTATGAACTACACTTTTTTTTCTGGAAGACCATTTGAATAAACTTTTAACCCTTTTGACTTTTGAAAAACCTAGGATTTTTAAATGTTCTTCATTACATGTTCTTTATTAGACGTACAGATATGGATCATTAGAAGCATATAAGTATTGATAATTTTCAAAGCATAAGCATTAACATGTTCAGAATCATATAAGCATCAATTTGTTCAGAAGCATAAGTATTAATATGTTCAGAAGCATAAGTATTAATATGTTCAGAAGCATAAGCATTGATATCTTCACGCTTTATTCACAAATTCAAATTATATTTCAGCCAACACACGGGTAGTCGTGCCCTCATCGATAGCACTGACGAAATCGAGAGAAGTTGGTGCACGGCCGACCAGCTCTTGTAGTCTACCCTCCAGACCACTGCATAACACACACAACATAACTGCCATGCTGCTGCATAACACAACATAACTGCCATGCTGCTGCATAACACAACATAACTGCCAAGCTGCTGCATAACACAACATAACTGCCAAGCTGCTGCATAACACACAAAACATAACTGCCATGCTGCTGCATAACACACTCAACATAACCACCTTGCTATAGCTGCTGCATCGTCAAGCTCGGCAAACGAGCCGGAAAAAAAGGTAAATTCTCTCGTAGCAGGCTTTGCAAATGCTTCATTAATATTTTGATGGAATAGTGGGATAATGATGTTTCGCATGTTACTATGCAATGATATTTCTTCAAAGCATAGTAAGAGGTTAGCTTAAAACGACTTCCAAGTGGTTAACCCGTGCATGTGCTCGGGAAAAAGAAACACGGGAATTTGAGTCCCGTTTTTTATGATTCTGAGACCTACAAAATTTTATTCAAAAGGACTTGTCGCCGCTTAACAGCAGAATCTGTGATCAATTGAGCTGTTGCTTTATTTACTTCTACGAACTTCAACGTCTATTTTAGAAGTCGGTCTGCGATGGGGACCTCAAAGGTAGTAAAAACACTCGCTCCTTTCCGTCTGAAAAGGAACTATTGGAAACAAACGACGAAAGGTCTTCCATTGGAAAAAAACGCAGGTATTCGGAGCGGGAAGTCTTCAGTCTTAGGCTCGATTATAGGAAACCCTTTGATAGATATCTGGCTCATATGATGGAAAAATTCAAGCGGTAGCTACGTATAGTAGAGAATGAATTAGACAGAGGAATCGAACCGATGGGAATTCTATCGTAACTTTTACACGTACTGTATATTTATTTCAAATTATTAAATTATTTTAGCCGTACTTGTTATTTTTCAATAACTTACACCCTTAGCTCATGAATATTAAGTTCATCCGATGGAATGGGGCCTTGGAAATGGAGCAAGAATATTGGATGAGCTTCGTGAAGTGCTCCCTCCGGCCGGAAATGTCGGTCCATATTAATGTTGAAGTTGGTCGGAAATATTTGCTCCAAAACAATGAGAAACCTTTTAGAAAGGATACTTGTAAAACTATTGGCTGTAAGAAAAAAATGAACTTCATTCTGTAGTTCAGTACATTAAATTGATAATGCATAAACATCAATGAATAATATTTTTAATAAGATAAATAACAGTAGACAAATTCTACATTTTAGTTAAATATATGAAATTGATAATGAATAAACAGAAGAAACATATTCACCACTACATTTACTCAACACTTGCTAATTTATTCTTCAATTTTTCTGAGATCTGAATTGAATTTGAAAGAATTCCTTTTCTTTCTAGTTATACTTTCGACAGATGTTGAAGCCCTTGCATTGTTGCCAGCGTCAGCCAAAATAATCTGTTCTATTGACGGCTGCAAAGTAATAAAAATGTTGTTCAATATTGATCTCTGTAATTGCTCAAAACTATCTGTCGCTGTTTCAATCAATTCATCAACGTTACGTGGTGCTTTTTGATGCATCTCTTTGCAATTAACGGGCTGTAGACCTTTCAAGAAGTGCCTGCAGTACTGCTCTTCTCTTATAATCTGTCAAATCTTTGGTCTTTCGGTTATACGTGCACCTTCTATTAGTATCACCTTTATTTGCTGTCTCCTGCGGGAAATTTAACAATCTTTAAATAATATGTGACAAAGGAAAAAGACAAAATTATATAAACTTTTACCCTATCATTTTTAAAGGTTAATATTTGTGTTTAACCCACTGTGCGCGATCGTCTACTGTACTCAAAGCGAAAAGTCGTTAAAAGACACTAAAACGCAGAGAGTTTCCTCCTTGTGTAGTGAATATTTCCGACCGAAGGGAGTAGTAAATTCAAAGGGAAATCAAGGAAAATGTTCTCTTCCAAAGACTACTGTATTTACATGTCATTTACAAGCGAGGGACATCTTTCGCAATGGAATTTCTTCTGCTGGTCAATATTTGAATGCAGACAGAAATATTTTCGAGTAGATCAAGTTGGGTATGTGTTTGCACTCATGTTTTGACGGCAGATTCTTTAAAACTTGCAGCTTACCCCGTTCGTAAAAATTACAATGAAAATTCCATCAGTTGCTCGTAGTCATATTTAAGCTAAACTATGTTAAAGAAAATATTCGTTGCTCATTAAAACAACGGCGCTAATCCGTAGAAACTTACATCTAATTTGTAGAATACAGTATATTAGTAGAAACGCATATCTAATTAGTAGAAGCCTACATCAAATTGGTAGCTGTCTACACCTAATTATAGCATGAACTTACATCTAATCAACAGAAACCTACTCCTAATTAGTTAATTCTAAATCAAATTAGTAGAAACCTACGTTTAATTAGTTACAACAGAATAGGCAACAGTTTTAACAATGAGGCCAAAATTGTGACTTGATCGAAGAGTCCAACAATCGCTTTAGGTGCCGTGTCATCAATGCATTGAAAATTAGAGCTTCAACATTAGAATTCAGGGAAATTTACGTGAACAGAAGGGTTCAGGGTAGTATGTCGCAAGATCAAAAAGAACAATAAAATAAACCCATAAAAAATGGCAGGAAGGAGTTACCGGTGAACTTGGGTCCACTATCACAACTTTTCTCTATCACAACGCTAAGTGGTAAATGCCCTTTACGTCTCTACAAAAATGAATAACTAATAAAGGAATATTAAACCGTACATCTATTCTGAAGCGGTCTTCTTCAACTACGAAACCAAATCGCTGGTCATTTTTTCGCTCGAAAAGGTTTGTGAGCCCGTAATTAAGCTCGTGACATGTGCTTCTACCGCTCTAATAATGTTTGACACTAAGTTTTGGTTGAAGTGCAGAGCGCTTAGTAATTACCCACTCAAAATTATCATCGATTTGGTTAGCTAATAATTGACAATTGGAAGCCTACTTAGACCGACAGGCCTCCAATTAATGGGCGGCGGTACCTCAAGGCGCATGCATACATAAAACATATATATGAACCTACTGACGTATGTATGTATAGAACATCTGTATGCTCTATACATAAATGAAACATATGTGTATATACTGTTTATCCTTCACGGTATGATTCTGTTTCTGGCGGTAAACTAGCCTTTTTCTTCGTTCGGCATTTTCAGGCTTGAATCAAGTTAAAAAAGTGGGTAAAATGAAATATATCACATTCGTTACCGGATGTTGAAGGTAAATTTAAACCCTAAAGGTAACTTTGAAGTAACGCAAAAGGTAACCCTTTTGTCTCCTGAAACTTGGATACTATAGAAAACAATCATCAATACCCTAAAATATACTAGGGATTTTTTTCGCATGCGTCATGTTCTACTGATTCAGGGGCTTACTGATTTTCAGAAGCAAAATTTGACGCCACCTAGCGGAATTTTTTGAGCCAGGAAATAAGTTCTGATGCCGAGATAAATGCTCCCATGCGATATTTGATCAATACAATTTTTAGCTTAATTAATTGAAGAACGAATGACGCTATGAAAAGACAGTCTTTATTTAGTTACATGCAATTCAGTATACAAAAGTTAAAACAGTTGTGACTTGGCATGCATTGATTGCCCAGTAACAAAAAAGTGATGTTGAATGGTTATCGCACCATTGAACGCAATTTCAGAAATGCTACTGATTAGCCGAGATTTTTCTATTTCATAAGATTTGTTACCCTTGATGCTAAATTTAAAGAAAACTTACGTTTTCCCACCAATCAGTGAAGCGTTCATGTGGTTGTGCATGCGAGTGGTCGTATACAGTTAAATTAGACTATCAGTTTCATTCCTTTTTTGTCGGAATTGAATTATTAATAATGTTCATATGCGCCAGTAAACAAGCCCTGATTTGCTTGTGTAAATTTTTGTGCTATCGAAAAGTTTTTACTGTTAGTTTTATAAATTCCTCTTACGCAGAACACCACTGTCTGAATTTCAGGTGTTCAGTTGGTACGGCTGCATAGTATTTCCTCTGCTGAATGTCTGTCATTCGGTCGGCGTTGAGTTCTGTAACTGCGTGAAATTTGTGACAAATGGTTCTAGGAAACATAGTTTTGCCAGTGTCTCCAAGCATGCCCTCGAGCTAGTCCGGCCGCAGCTCACACAAGCATCTTGGAGTAGCCTACAATTTCTGCCTTCGTTTTGCCTCAGGAAGCATCGGGAATATTCAGAGTTTTCTCCCTCCACCCAAATATAGGTTTAGGTCTGGAAAATCGAAATTTGATCACTGACACATTCCAGACTCGCAAACTACCGAACAAGAGCTCGTTTTTTTTCTCCTACGCTGTTGAGGCGCTTTCTCCCGCCGCGGTTATTTTCAATTTGGGAAAGCGGGAGCAAATCGCCTCATAAACCAGGCGTTAGGTTCTTTCTGTCTTATCAGGGCTTGATAGAGTTATTCCCCTTCTCCAAAAAAGGGAATTTCTTCAAGTGACGGCTTCGGAGGCATGAAATCAACGACTGCCGCACAAAACCCAAAAATAGGCTCTGTGGGAGGACTAGAATATCGCGAAACTCGAGAAGATTTATTGAATAGTCTAGCGTGGACAACAGTCAATATTGCTCTATCTTATCGATTGTTTCATGTTGATATAATTTTAAGCATATTTGTTTAGCTTTCAAGCTTTGACACAGAGTTTTATTTGTATTCTCGCTCCCTTAGGTTATACACACATAAATAGAGAGAATTCCCTGACATTGGTTTCCAAAAGACAGAAAAAATATATCCATAGTTCGCTGTTAGTCATGCTACTGTTGTCAAGTTTCATATTCCAAAGTCAACTAGTTCTATTGTCGACGTAGTGACGTCAAGTTGACTACAGAGGTTATATCTCCTACGAACACACCAGAAGTTTCGTCAGATTTTATGGTCGAACAATACATCTGCGTTCCAAGTCACTGAACATTTTCAGCGCTGCAGTAGAACAGTGTTTCTTCCCAGCGGAAAGCTTGTTAGCCAAATAAAAACTAGAATAATTTCCTTGATAAAGTGCTGCTCATCTAAGTTGTTCATTGCATGCTTTTGTTAGATTTAGTTGTCAGACGAGTTGATTTGTTTACTAATGATATACCAAATGTTTCAATCGTTCAGACTCTGCCCTTGTTTTCACCCCACGGTTTGCGACAGCTGATTGAGAAGAAACAATCGATTAATTAGAGTTTTATATAAAGGGATGTCCAGAATAGTATCGAAATGAAGGGACGCATTTATTTGAGGCTAATAGAAATTATTGATGCAAATGGATTTCTCAGTGGAAGACAAAATATATGTGAGATTTGTAAAACCTAATTTCAAAATACAAAGGCGCAACAATGTAAAAGTAAATGTTTACCCTAAACCTATATTGAAAAAATTCTTCCCGATTGCTTCTCACTATTGACCTGTCTTACAATAGTTCAGAGAAACAAACCACTGGTATTGTATGCCGGCATGACTTAAGTTAGAAAAGTTAAACGGAGTATCTTGTTTGACGGACATAAATGATTATTGCAATATAGTAGTTCAGTTTGTTGGTAAGTTTACATTGCACAGTAGCTTTCGGCAAGACGTTGGACCTGAGTCCGTACAGTGAACTGAATTTGATACTATAATATACCATACAGTCGCTGCATACTGTCTGGCGATGTCTTCGTATTTTTCTTAATTTGAGACTACAATAAAATTGTTAGCAAAATTACGTTTCGAAACCCCGAAATGCGTTCATTGACTGTAACGCCATCATCAATATAGCGTCAATACCTGAATTATTTAATTTTTTCTCAATGTAGTTAGGACGGCGATAAAAATTGCAGCCATTTCTACGAGCCAAAGTAAAAATTTTAACGATTTTGGGCTTTGATTTTGTCACCATTCATTCACTCTACGCTCGGGAGAAAGATGAAGAATAAGAAACATCTCGTAGTTGTGCCACAACCTACCAATATCGAGGCTAAACAAAGGCCCGTCAATCGCTCCTGTTTACCTTTCCTGATCAAATTAGGCCATCTTCTGATGTGGCCACACGCCATCAGGGCCATCCTGCTCGAGTTCGCTGCCAGCGGCCAGGGCTGTGGTGGTGTCCCTCGCCTGCGTGTGGCGACGCGCTACCCAATCTTGTGAAATGATCTCATGTTCAAAGACGAACACTTGAGGTAGAAAACGTCTATTGAGTTTGCTTTATAATTATTTGGAGTACACTGCTAGCCCCAACTCCAGACATGGGATAAGAACCCATACCTACAATAACTTATCCGAATATATCACTGATGAGATGACTCTTCAGAAAATATTCGGTTGTTACAAAAATAATCGCTGATTTAGGTGCTGCGTCTAGGAGTGTCATTTCAGCGTGGTATTCTCCTTATATTTTAGGCGAATTTCTGCAATTCCTGATGGTATATATAGTTAAGATGTGCCATTTAATAATTTAGAATTTATTTCAGACAGATCATATTCTTGAAGCCTGTAGCCCTGAATTTTAAATACGATAAAAATTGCTCTTCGATTTATTTTTTGCACGAATAATAACTTGGGTATAGTGCTTCCTAAACTGCTACCAATATGAACAGAGCATGCGATAAGGGGATCGTTAACGATCGGTCAGTACGAAGATGATTTCAAAAATTCCGTAATGGTGATGAAGTCGTTGAGAGGAACGTGAAGATGGTAAAGGATGGCCAGGCAATATTGCTAACGAACATTTGAAAGCAATTGTTCAGCAAAATCTGTGTCAAAAAAATATCCCACGGTCTTAGTGGCAGCACTGCGACAGTCTCACGCCATTTGGAGTGGACGCCATTGGTGGATCGGTGTTGCCTAATTCTACTCTACGATGATGCACGACTACGTGTTGCAAGCAACACATTGCAGAAGCAGAAGCACTTTGCATACGAGAATCTATCCCCTCTTCCATATTTTCTGAATCTGTCCCGCACCGACTACCATTTTCTAAACATTTAAGCACATTTTTGAAATGTAAAACTTTCAGGTCCGAGCCACAACTTTCAGAGAGTGGGTTGCGTGACAGCTAACTAGTTTTTATCAACCAAAAATAAATAACCTCGTTGATAAACGACAGAGACGCATGGATGTTAAAGGCTCATATTTTGAGTAATCTAAACATCCTTACTGGTCATTTTGCCATTATAAATTATGTTTCAGCAGCTGACAATATTTTTTTAATAGGCTAATATAACAGACTTGTTCTCACACAACGCATTGTTACACAGCTGCGCATGCCAATGATCCCCCACACAAATTTTCGAGGCTAACTGATCCTTAAAACAAGCCATTATCAGGAAAAACTTGGGGGATCACTAATGATCGGGGATCACTAATGATCGGGGTTCACTAATGATCGGGGGTCACTAATGATCGGGGATCACTAATGATCGGCCGTACCATCTGTCAGCTAGATGGTAGAGGGAAATAAAATAAGAATATGAACCCCAGGACGGGTTATTAAGTGCAATTTTTCAGCTACGAGTCTTGAATTCTTAGATTATCACACTTCGATCGCGGTCCTTGAGTGCACAGTCGCCTTGGTTCCGTGAAGAATGACTCTGGTCAATGCGCCCGCTCTTCAGGTGACACAAGAGAGAGGGAAGGTCGAGTACATATTGGAGTGAGATTTAATTCGTACATACTATTGAGCCGATATCTTAAAACAGCATGATTATGCATTTAAGAGAGTATATATAGCTAAGACAGAAGTGAGAAGTTTACGTCGGAGTCTGATCAAAGTTGGCTCGGCTGAAGTCCAATCTTCAAACTCTCTGAATTGAAGGAAGAATTTTTAAATGAGCGAATTTTCTTCAACTCCTTGGCTAATTTAAAAAGTTGACCATTCAGTAGAGGTGTAAATTACAAAATGATTACAAAAAGTGCAAGACAAAACCATGCTTGGGTCTCACAAAAAGTATGGAGACTTGAAATACAAAGTAATCATGTTTCAGCAGGATAGCATTACCTATGACCATGATAAGTAATTACGTCTGGTGGTATTAGGAAGCTCTTTATAATAAAGAATTGCCTTATAGGGACCACTGGGAGTAAAGTTTCTTTTGTATCAAAAAAATAGACCGATATCAAGGTGCGAGTATCAAATAAATAAAATATGTGAGACTATGCTCAAACTGATTAAGTTCCTTATTAGTAATTGTAGTGTGCTCAGAAAAAATCAGCAAATTATTCTAAAAAGGACTTTAATGATGTATCTCTAATTATCAATATCTCTCTAATGACATGTTTAAGTCATGCAACTGTCAGCACAACTCTGCTGGACACAGGTCATTGACACTTGATTTAATACTGTGAAAACTGTGACAGCGCTCTAACTTTGCCAATTGGATGTAAATAGCTTGAAAATCCTTAATTCAAAAGAAAAATTCAGAGTCCAAAATGCTTAGTATGAAATGCGGGTTTATTTCGATGAGTTTAGTGAAGGGACGTAAATATTAAGCCTAGCGTTTCAAGTACAGAAGTTAAAGGGAGTATCAGTTCAAATGTCTCAGAAAAAATCCCCGTCGATGTGATCAAGAGTGTGGGAATGCTAAGTGTGCGAACTACTCCTACCAGATGAGCAAAGTCACCGTTACCACTCAGATCAAATTATACAGGCATCGTGTGAACGAGTCAGCTCATACTTGCACTGTCGTGAGCAATTTGAAATGAGAGAAACACACCAATATCGTCCCAAGCCTGCGTTCGTCTGCGGACGTGGAAATCTAATCACGTACGGCCATGGGAGTAAGTTACGCACCAACGCACTAACATTCCACCTGGTCAGACAACACTAAATTTTAGATGTCCCATGTCGTCCTCTTCGTCACAAAAACATCCGAGCTTCACCACTCAAAAAGTTCTCTATAGGTCTAGACAGTAGCGGGGTGATGGCCCTTACGCTCCGTTAGTTAAGGAAACTTGATAAAATACGAGCATTACTAACCATTTAGCCGAGAGGATCATCATTTTATTCTAGTGATTTCTATTTTTAGGAGACAAGTCGCCAGGCTGGAGGTAGACGCCACTCATTAACTGGTAATGAATTCACGGCGGCAGCAGCGCTGAAGCTGAATTGCCTAACTTCAGAGGACATAACTCTTTCTTGCTCGAAAAGGCCAACTAAAAATCCAAAATACAAGTTGATTTTTCGTTAAAAAAACAAGTTGATTTTTCGTTAAAAAGACAAGTTGATTTTTGAAGGTAAGTGACTTTCAGTGAAGCTTCCACTAAATAGTAAAAAACAAGAAAATTCGAGAAAAAATTAGTTTCCACAGCTTTTCCATGCACCGACATGCATCTTACTCTTGATCGAGCAACTAAATGCTTAGGAAGCAGAAGATTAAGCTTCAAGTTACCCTGATAAGAGGTACATTTGATCCAATTCATTAGCGAATGAGAGTGCAATTATTGAACCTTCGTTTACCGAAAAACTTTGAAAGTTGTTTGAGTTTCCCCAGGCTAACGCTTGATACATTTCTGAGGATTCTTAATTTGTCTCACAGCGCGCAACGAGAAACAAAAAGCGTCCTTAGCTCCCAAAATGCGAATTTCTCGCAATGAAAACTCGGCTTCTCGTTAAGGATGACTCGTGCCGCACAAGCAATTTGCTTTATAGAGACGACCGTGAAAACTTTTTGCTTTCTATTCACAACAATGGAAGTGCAGCAGAGGCCACAAAATGCTGCTCAGAGAGCAGGGTTGATTGCAGGCTGCCGTGCCTTCCTGTTCGATAACTGGAGTGTTTCGTACGCCACAATGTGCATGCAATATTAGAACAATGCAAAGAAAAGTTTTAGGAAGAAAGCTTTTACGATTTTTAGTCGAAAATATTACGAAGAATGTCGGTCCATAACAAAAAAAGGTAAGCGTGGTCATCTGAAACTGGAAGGTTCTCTTAGCATAAACCGTTTCAGTCACTGTAAGCCATCCCAATTTTAACTTTAATTAAATTTCAACCAAACAAAATTCTTTGTAAAAGATTCTCTCGCGACGCCAAGAAGGTTCCTAGAATCATTTGTCTCACCACTTAACGAAAAAGCCATCAATAGATTCATGTAATTTCCAGATGTGTATAAGCCTCTATAGTTAATGATTTACTAAGACACTGGCCTATTTGATCTTACCCTCTACTAATGATTTTATATGTTTATTTCAAAATTACTTTCATTCATTAATATATTTTCCCCCCATAATTTCGTCAGTGAAATGCCCTCTATTTTTTAAAATGTCTCTTAAACATGTAATAAGCCGTAGCATACTACGTCGCAAAAGTTTGTTAAAATTACAAAAGGTAAAAATCACAGCTGAAGTTTTTAATTTCTACTCATCATGAACCCTGGACGTCACTTATTTTCCTTCATATGTAAAAAATACTTTCGTTTTGTTTTTGTTAGTTCCATGCCATGCTTCTCTGTCATTTTACAGATACGGAAAAATAAATGATGTGTACATTATTTTTAACGCTTCTGCAGGTAATATGTTTTTAACTTTGTTGAGAATCCCGATAGATTTCGATAACCCAGCGCAAATATATAATATATGGTCTTCAAAGGTCAGGTTTTTATCCATGATAATTTATCCATGTTATCCATGAAGGAACTGATTTCATTATCATATTATCATAGTGTGCATTGCTCGTAAGTTAGACTCATTTATTCAACGGTAATGATAAGTTTTAGCCAGCGTCTTATTGCACATAATGAATATATTCTTTCTAATTGATCAGAAACCGCAGAAAATGGTCGGACAAATCGAAAGTTAATATTCCTGAGGAAAAATCAAATCTGTTATGAAAAAGTTGCAAATCAATGTGGCAGAGTCTGATGGGATGCGAGTAGGTTTAATCATTAACGAAAAAAGTGATTTCGAGTGCTTCTCATTCAAAATATTAGAAGTTGGTGAGCGGTTTCCAAGCTTGAGCAAATCGTAGTTAAAATCACCACAAAATATAAGTTCGGACTGCAGTGATTTATTAAACAGTGATAAAATACGGTTGAGCTCATTCAAGAATGATAAATGATACGCCGAAGAGGGCCTATAGATAGTTCCTACAACAACACGCTTTCTGTCTTTCGATAGTTCTACGAAGATCAAGGATGTGATCTAGGTTTACCGTTTCATTTTGAATGACTTTAGAAGGCATTTGTTGAGACATAGACGTACTTATTCCTCTTCCAAGCTTGCTGCGTTTGTCAAGCTTGCCATGAATGATACTGAAAAAAGATGAGAAGTTGAAAGTGAAAATTATTGAAAAATTGATAATCCAAATTACTTACAGAGCTCCAACTCACGTACAACGTTGCATCGATGTGCTATTAAAAAATGCTTTACACTACTTCTAATCTTAAAACTTCCGTTGTTCTAGAAGTCTTAGCGATAGAAGGCTCTGGCATGATCCAGCAAACGAAATTGCAACGCAGCAGTTACATGCTGTATTCATGTATGCACTACACCGTAAATATTCATATTGAATTCTAACTCACACGATCAATGCCGCGAAAGCAATCAAGCATTCGACACCCGCGTCACGCAATCGTGCCTGCAGCACCCGTAGCTCGACCACGCACACAGACACCGCACTGAGTTACGCAGGTGCTGCGCGAGGGTTTCGCCACAGCCTGGGCGCAGGGGCAGCAGCAGCGACGCGACAGGAAGGCGGCACTCAGCGGTTATATCCGTCCAACCTGCAGCTGCGGGAGAGGTGCCCCGGCGGCAGCGGTGGGATGTCACTGTCATGTCTACAGCTGCTGCTATACGGGTCAACAAGACAGTAGTCACTGTCATGTCTACAGCTGCTGCTATACGGGTCAACGAGACAGTAGTCACTGTCATGTCTAAAGCTGCTGCTATACGGGTCAACAAGACAGTTGTCATCACTGTCATGTCTACAGCTGCTACTATACGGGACTACGAGACAGTTGTCGTCACTATGTATAAAGCTGCTGCTATCCGGGTCTACGAGACAGTTGTCATCACAGCCATGTCTACAGCTGCTGCTATACGGGTCTAGGAGACAGGTGTCATCACTGTCATGTCTACAGCTGCTGCTATACGGGTCTACGAGACAGGTGTCATCACTGTCATGTCTACAGCTACTGCTATACGGGTCTATGAGACAGGTGTCATCACTGTCATGTCTACAGCTACTGCTATACGGGTCTATGAGACAGGGGTCATCACTGTAATGTCCGCCGTTTAGGTTACGTAGGCTTGCCAGGCAAGGGCGGTACGTGACTGCAATTTCTGTCGTGGATGTTTGGACCAGCGGAGTGAGAGACCGCCTCTCACCAAATGAAGAATTCACAAGTTATCAGTCGAAATATTTCACGCATCAAAAATGCTAATCTGAAGAAAGTAGATGAACACAATGGCTTGTTCAGATGTAAGTAAAATACACCACAAGCATATTTACCTTCCACTCTTTGAAGGTTGAGGAAAGAATGAGAAAAATTAACTAAATGTTAAAGCTTTCAGGTAATTGAGGAAGCATGCGCTCCTGATTAGGGGGATAATGAGATCACTTAAGTTAAATTCTTTGGTGCAAGTACCTAAGCATGAATTTATGCAACACATTTTGAACTCGCAAAAATTCAGGCGAGCTGCTCCGGAAGATGCGGGAATGGCGACGAGGCCAAATTCCTCTCTCGATAAAACTCTAAAAAAAAGTTTACCAGAAAAGAGAAGCCATATTCGTTGTTTTTAGTAGACTTTTCTATCTATCGTATCACATACATGGTACCTAAATTTATCGTTACGCTGTTTTTTCATGAATAATTGCGTACGTTTCGAGTCAAGCTATTTGAGAGCTAGTTCTTACATTCATTTTAAGGGTATGAATTATTATTTACCTGCATTTGAAGTGCATTGAATTGTGTGAATCTTGTGCTTTCGAAGAATGAGGCGGCCAACCTCAGGAAGTGATTTAATTGGTGCGTAAATTATCGCTCTCAGCACGGGATGGCTATTGCAACTGCATCTTTTTCTGATACTTTGCCAAATCGTTTACTTTAATTAAGTTACAATCCTTGAGTGTAAGCCAGTCGTGACAAACAAGCACAAATAGGCTTAGTGATGCAGCAAGAAGAATGACGTTCAGATATAAGTACGGCAATGTTCACGGAAAACCTCGCAAGTACCGTATCCTTGACTAAACTTTTCCTGGTAGACGTTGTCCAGAATTAATGCGTATCGTGAGTTGCATGTTCTAATTCATTTGCTCCATCAACTACGCGTATGTAGTTTAATGGAATGAGATATCAGACTCTACCCTGCGAGCTGTGGTGTTGTTGCAAAGCTTCAGGCTAATGACAAGCTGATATATGTACAACTAATGCATGTGTGAATGCATCTCAGTTTGCAAGTACATACATTGTTACTTGAATTAGAGGATCTAAATTTGAATTCATTCATGATTGTGTAAATTTCCCGTACATTAAATTTGTAAACTCGTATTGAATTTTCCAAATATACCATAAATACTCGCCCTAATTAACTGACACAGCTGAACAATCTTGCATAAAAGTTCGTTTAACTTCTCTGGTCACTCACCCGGACGTTTCTCACCGGAAAGTTAACACTTTCAAAAATATTTAAAGGCGTGGTATACACATCCGGAAATATCGACCACAAGATTCGGATGATGAGACCTCGGAATTTTTGAGCTTTTAGGTAAGCGTTTAAATCAGCTGCATGGGTTAGGCTTTTGCTCAGAAAATCGCGCAGGAATTTTTCATTGTGATTCTAGAGACGCAGCTGCGTCAGGCCCTCTTAGACGGGGCTGCCCACCGACCGGATACGAGGAGCTGACAAGGTCTCCACGTACGCCAGAAGAATTTACGACTGTGGCAAACTTTTTTGAAAGACCTTTATTTTGTACAGTGCAATGGCATATGCAATATCAGACTCTTATATATATTTATCAATTTTTCAGGACAAATGAAGTTTTGTTTAACTACAGGAGTCGAAAAAAGGACAATTGAAAAATTTCGATGAGCCGCTGTTTGTTTCAGCTCAAGCGTTAAGACCTACATTTGTAATCACAGGCCCATTTTATGTTGAAAACTAGGTTTAGACATTATTCATATTAAAATAAAGAATTCCTTTCTTTTTCAACCATTTTTCTGATTTCCAGGTGAGAAAGGTGCATGACATTGGTTCAAAAAAATCTTTGCATCACGAAAATATCAAAAGCACTCCGAATGCGCATGCGTGTGTATATATGAGACATAAAAATGCTCCAGGTTTACTTGCGTTATGAGGACCGTAAAATTTCGTTTGCGTAGACGTAAGACTTATTGAATTGAATTCAGGATCGAGCGTTAAAAGGACTTCATAATGTAGAAGGCTTAACAAAGAGATTGCAGGCGACTCGCATTAATCACTTTAATAGAGGTAATATCACGGGCACATCCATTCAGGACACGCACCCTGACTCACGCGCTGCCTCGCCCAGCTCAGTCCCGAGAAAAAGAATCAATTTTTGCCTGGTATCGTTGGGTCCCAATTGTGTCGTATTCATACGACGCTTTAGTTTATTAAGTGATGGAGAAAAAATTATGAGCCATAATATACAATAGAGCGTAAGTGTACCCAAAAAGGATGCTTAAATTAAGAGGCAGTCCTGGAAATTCGTAGTTTATAAATCGGCGAAAATTTAGTTAATGGATAACCGATGCACAGTTTCGTACATGAGCTGTTGAATCCAATTGAACCATTGCGTAAAATGCTGTCGTGAGATAGTTTACATCGTGAGGAAATCGAGGAAACGGCGTTAAAAATAAACCAAAAGTCGTTAATGCGGCTGGGTCATTACGGCATTAATCGACCTATTGCGTATTTAGTCAACGTTGTGGAATTATATTAGCCACTTTATCTTTTTAAATCGATACGCAGAAAAATTCACTCGATTCTATTAGGAAAACTGTGTTTTATAAGAATCAACGCTTATAAAAAATATAAATAGGTAAAACAAAACAGCAAAACCTGTTATAATTGTTCGAAACTATGTATTCTTGCATATTTTGTTCTTTTAATCTGTAAACGAAATAACTTTGGAGGTTAAACTTTTCAGAAATGTTTCTGTCGACTTTAACTTCTTACAGTTAAACCTCCATGTATACATCTTTTTAAATATAAGTGAAGTTGAGCCACCCTTACCTTGCATTACAAGAGGTTATTAATAAATGATACAACTGAATGAACTACCTTACACATTGCATGCATAACAAAGTTAATTGTCAATTCAGATGGTCTGCTTGGACAAACATAGCAAGATTTGTTCAAATAAAATATACATGTCTCGCCAGCATCTCACTATTTCACAATAAGTTTTCTGTAATTTATTCAGATCCAAGAGTCACAAAAAAAGTCTACGCGATCCTTTATCAGAGCTTAGAATTTTAGTAATGAAAAGTACAGTTCTGCTCCATATGGAATAGTTTCATATCCATGATGACAAGGTGCAGCATGTCTTCAATGATATGACGCAGTGATTTTACACCGTCTTACTTCTGGGAAACCTTTTCTCACTGCAAGACACGAAAAAAAACCTGTCTTATGGATGGGGCAAGACAATGACTGCTGGCTATAGCTACACATTTTCACATAGCTTTCTTCCTGGTTTCGACTTCTGGAACGCTATTTTTAGCTGCTCTTTTTTAAATCACGTGGTAGTTTACTCAATAGGTTTTTAACCAGTTCTGTCATTCTGGAATTATCAAAGACGAATTGGTCTTTGTTGAGATCAGTGTCTGGTGGGAGAAGTTCCTTTGTATCCATCGATTTCCTTTCATCAATAAATACTTAAATCTTAGCCGTACGAATGAACAGCAAAGTACCAAGTAAATACTGTAAACATTATACGAAAGCGTGATATAAAGTTATAACTGAAGAAATATATATTCCGATGAAAAAAATTAGCGTATTCGACATAGTTTTGTTGTTGTTAGAAGCTCACTTGTGGTCAATGTTGAAGAACTAGGTTCGAATTAAAAGTAAATAAATACTGCGTTATGATCTCTATGATTTCAAACATACTCATCCATGCCTGAAAATTACTGTACCTTCTTTAAAGATAACTATGAAAAAACTTCCCCCGTATATTTTCAAGAAAATATAAATTTTTAAAATGCAGACTAGTTTTCGCAGCTTGCATCCGCTATATGGATCTTTTTCATATAAGTTAATTCCTAAAAGTACCTACCCGAAAAAATCAGTTCAAGCTATTTTAAGGTTGTCGATATGTTGTTATGCTAAAAAATGTTGTGACAAGATGTCATATAAGAAAGAACTTCATACTGCAGTCCGTTCTAGACTTCTAGGACAGAAGGTTCATTAGAAATAAACAATGCACTCACGTACACCGGAGCTGTAGGTAGGTCTCCCCTCCCGCGGTCGCCAGCTGAGCGAAGACTGGGTGACCACCTCTCGTCTACAAACGACCGCTGGGCTTGTGTTGATCCTTGTGGACCTCCTAACTCACTTTATTTGTACGCGCGTCAGCACGGTCAGAGTAGAACAGACCTTAAAGTTATTTTAAATTTATGAACATTTTTTTTTGCACTGCGGAAACTTGTTCTCAGAATTTTGTACCTGATGTACGTCACTTTCAACAGATTACTTCGGTATTCATTGGGTGGGGTGAAATTTCCAATTATTTACAACTTTTCAGTAATTTTCTGGGTTATTTTCAGAGTTCTATTATTGCAATGAAAAAAATGCACTGTTCATTTCACGTATTCATTATGCACTCAATATTTTACATTTCCTTCATTTTTCAAATTATATTTTCGACACATTTTATATTCGAAGATACCAAAAAAATAGTTCAATTTTTTTGCACTTTTATAATTCAACGCCGGAATAAAGTCTGCAATTCCCGTGCGCTGAAATCTTTGTCCACGATTATAACTACTGTCTGAAAAAAGAGAAACAGTTTAGAACAAAGTACCCAATATTTTCTCACGCGTGAATATTTCTCCAATTAACTTGAAAAAAAAGTAACAGCAATGGGAGTCCATATGTCCAAAGTGTAAGAATTTAACGATCAACTGGTAAAAATTCTCGCTCATGTGTTTTGTACAAAATTGAAAAAATGTAAGCTCTCGTTTGAAAGAACTCCAACTAATCACACAGTGCACTTAACGCTCGTGGATGTCATTCACGCGTAGCAAGAAACTCTCTTGACATCGTTCCAATCCTTTGTCTGGGACGCGCTGGAGAAATATATGCACTCGTCCGTCTCACTATTCCATGAAAAAATTCAAATTTCCGTTGCTTTCTGGTTAGGAAGTTAGTGTTGAGTTAGACCAGTTACAGAGAGATATAAAAATGTTTTGTTTTCGTTTTATTTCGACTTAGCTCAGGGGAACATACTCGTGAAGAATTTTTTGGCCTGTGTGTCCGATGCTGTTTTTATAATACTCCTTTACATTCAAAGCGAGCGTTTTTCCCTACTAGACGACTATTCTTGTATTCTCTTGTTTTGGGCATGTTTTTGTAATGTATAAAAGTTTAATCCATCCTTCTGAGAATGGGGTTTGCATTATTTATGCGATTTAGACAATCTGAAAAGTTTCGAATCAAATGATATTTAAGTCATAAAAAACGAGTAAAAATATTACATAATGACAGGTTATTGTGTAACGCATATATCGTGAATAAAAAATTAAATGGTGTTAAAAATTTCAATTTCGGCAACAAATTTCTGTACATATATTGAAATGTAAGAAAGAGTGAAGCAAAATCTTATAATACTACTCATGCCGTATATGAAAATAAGTCAACTTCCTTCTGTGGTGGCTTGCCTAAAGTAATAATCAATTGTGAATTCTATTACTGATGAAAAATGCCAAGGTAAATACTTTATAAACTGTTTCAAAACATCGTATATGTTTGTTTAAATTCTTGGAACATAGGCGTGAATTTCAGGCGATCTAAAATTCCGAATTTCTTCTAAGTTGTAGATCATCAGCTTCGGAGCCTCATCCTGGGGCCAAGAACAGCCGTCATAATACTCAAGCTCTCCCAGTGCATAATTCATTCTATCTTTAGAGCCGGAAAAATCGTTCTCGCAGGAGTAAACAGAGAGAACTGTGCGGTTTGATAGAGACTGCGAAGAATTATTTTAGAGGGCCGAGGTTAGAAGCGTCTGAAAAGGAACAATACGAGAAACCATTGGCCAGGAAGCGAGCACTAAGAGGAGTGTGGTGCTGGAAGAATTTTAGCTCCGCCTTCTGGATTTGAGGAGAGAAGAGAGAGCCGAGGCTAAATATGGGAGGTAGAGGAAGTAATTCTGAGGTGAACATCTTAAATCACGAGCATAAATAACAATATTCATGGCTATAAGCGAGAAGCCTGTATCTGAGACTGAATTAATTCATTTTGATTTTAATTCAAGTGAATATGAACTGCCACAGTATTGGTGTTGTTTTGGGGATGGGGGGGAGAAGGGAAGGGATGGGGGGCGGCATCAGAGCGATTGGTGTCCGCGGGATAACAGAACGGTATCATGGACGCTGAAAAAAGATGGTATTCAAATAGAACTGAAGCTCAAGACTATTGAATTGAGTTCCACAACGAACAGAAATTATGCCTTGCATCCAAGCTCTAGCATTTCACCTCACGGAACACAGAGCGAAAGCGTCTGTGCAACGTGCCCCGAATGCTCAGACAAACAGACAAACCTACAGAAACTGAGTCTCTGGTACGTAAATTGGTAAGATATGATTTTCTTGTTTCAAAATATCAGAATATTAAAAAATAACAACCTATTCAGTTTCATTGTTCAAAAGGAAAGTGTGACTCTTTTGCAGAACTATTCAATAACACGTGTACATGCACACAGTGCCAAATTGGTACGAATTGATGCGCTGGAGCGTGGGCGTGTAATTTACTCTCTAAAATACTGGTTTCCTATCCCATTGAACCATAACTAATTTCAATGTGACCATAGCGTTATAATGAAAATGTTATCTGATTACATTTTTTCAGTAAACCTCAACGATAGAAGAATTTCGAACGATGCTAGACCAATCGAAGGTGTGTGGAATTACCACGAGTCACATTTCTACGGCATCAAAATAAGGGGTGTGATAATCGAAGACTTACCAGGTCGTAATGAGAGGGAAGAAAGGGATTTGTAATAGCAGTCCTAGTGTGATAAAGAATTCTTCGCAGCAGGTTCAGCCTTCATGACGTGCTCTAAGATTTCGGGCTGAAATTATATATAACATTCTAGGAAATCTTGACAAAAATACTCGTAGGCATTTTAATGGACTTCCGCAGTACAAAGTAGTTTCAGTTAAATATAGGGTAGATCATAAATTCCAATGCATCTAAAAATGCATACTGTAAATTTTTTAAGATCAGATGCTCAAAAAATGCTTTTGAAGAAAAGCATAGAATTACGAAACGTTACGAGACATAATTTATTGACATGAATACACGTGAAAGTTAAGATATGAGGTATAAATTTACGTGAGGTCTCGTGAAGGTTAAAGTACGAGACATAAATTTACGTGAGGACTCGGGAAGGTTAAAGTACGAGACATAAATTTACGTGAGGACTCGTGAAGGTTAAAGTACGAGACATAAATTTACGTGAGAACTCGTGTAGGTTAAAGTACGAGACATACATTTACTTAAGAACGTGTGGTGACTAGGATGCGAGACATAAATTTAGGAAATCAACTCCAGGATCGTATTACCAACGCAATTACAAGCAAAAGTTCAACTGTTCTAATGTACGTTCATCAACAGTGGGAAATATGAAAAAAATGTGTTTTCGAAACAATATTAACCCTACAGAGCACATAATATGGGCAGAAGTGGTTTTAAACCTAAAACGATTATTTTTCCGACGTGCGGGAATATATAACCCCACCCTGAAGATGTGAATTCTCGATAAGGCACCGCACAATCGCTAAAATTACAGTGAAATTATTTCGTTAATTTTACTTGGGTCAAATGATACCCCAGCTATTTCCCTGTAATTGATGTACGCGCCTCGTCTCTGAGTGAAAGTAAATGGTAATTGAACGCCATACCGACTTTGCTGAATCGAGCTTGTCATAGTTTAGGAAATCCTGACATCGTGAACTGTTATCAAGAAGCTTAATTTTTGTATCGTTGTTTATTTATTCAATGCGTGAAAAAAAATTCCCTTGAATTTGCAGATTTAAAACTCTGATGCCGTACTGCATATGACAGAGACAAATTAATTATTAGTCTAAAATATCGCGCAGGAAAGAATCAAAAAGTAATTATGTGAGTGATATCGGAATAAACGATTTTTCTATCTTTCTTAATTAATTAAAGATGACCGTTACCCCGTAGTACATTTTATTTCTTGAGTAAGAAATGAATTGGATGCAGATGGACCTGTAAGATAATTTTTCATAAAATTTTGATGTAACAGAGTCTATCTACTTGGATACGGTATCAGGTGCACTTAGAAAATGATAGAAACAAGTTTGAGTATTTGGAAGCCCTCGAGAATTCAAAGGTAAAACTATGAAGACACACGACCGATACTCTTTTTTAATACATAAAAAATGTGAAGTTGCGTTATTTTCTTTATTACAACCAACTATTTTTGACTGAAAATGAACATACAACACATGAGTAATAAATCATGTTCCTCAAAAAATCAGGGAGCTTTCCCGGGCCATTATATCGTTGAAATGTCCTAATTTAACCACAAGTCCACCATCACTTCTCGCGGACTTGGAATTAACGGACAGACTCTAAGACGAACAGACGCAATCTCGTCATCCAGCCGAGGCTAGTTCTGCACTTGACACGCCCTCGACGATGATATTTCACCCTGAAATCAATATCTGAAAAAAATATTAAATTAACCCCGATCATTTTATTCCTTAAAAGCTAGTGTTGAGTGCTGTTCTTTAGGAGGGTGATTAGGTTGTTAAATTCTTCTATGAGAGAGATTAAATGTTTTGATGAATTAAAAATAGGTAAAATATAACCCAAAGAGGAGAAATTAGTCGAGCACTATTCAAGTAACGAGGAAAAAACTTTTTCGATGGAACAAAACCATTGACAAAAATTATTTCTCTCATGGTGAATACGAAATTAATGCATTTAAGCGAATAGACTGTTGGATACTTTAATTAACCACCTAACACCTGGACGCAGGCTGATATAAGATGATAATTTTAGAAAAGTTTCAGCGAATGACAAGTTTCGATGCCATATATAACATTATTAATGGTTGGGTCTAACACTGACCCAGTGGGAATACTGTCGCTCAACAAGCGAGGAAATTGCATGTTTTTGAAAACAATTTTAACACCCTGTGACAGTACTTTTTCTAGAGCTTTGAAAATAGCACCAATACTTACATCAGTCAATGCATCAAGGAAATCAAGTAGACGATATTCTGGGACGCTAGAGTAATTAAGAAAACAAAGAGCTCAAATTTTTGCAAATAATAAATTTTCAAGAACGAAACACAAAAGGTAGACTAGTTGAAAGAAGTTACTGACACTTAAAATAATCCAAAACTAGCAAAGCTGCGCTGAATATGTGCTCTTATCACCAGATTATTATCACTTGGAAATACATCTGTCGGAAAACTTAATTTAATCGTATACAGACTGTATATTCAGGTTTCAATTGCAGCTCTAAATAATGAACATCGTAACAAAGTTTTCCAGCTAACAACCTTCTCAATCTTTTCATACCGATGAAAAATAGGATGAAGCTGGGAATGGAATCGGGTGTGGCCTGAAATCCATAGAGCAAATCTTGCTCTTTCTGAGGCTCATCAATAGTTATGAGAAAGTATAATAAAAAGTGAGCGATTGTACCTTACAAAGAAATGTCACAACATGTTTACTTGAAGTTTATTTGGCTAATTTTTTTGGCTAATAATTTAAGTGCATGTAAAAAAATACGTGACCAAGTAAAAATTCGAGATCTGATGGGCTAGGTGAGTTGGCTGATTGCATGAAATAGGAAAATTTACAACGCCTTTTAAATATGTTGTCATATCATTAATGCCCATTGCAAGGTAAACATTCCTTAATCGCCGAATTTTGTACGTAACTCTTATTTCCACGTAGCGTAGTGAGCTTCATTGTTCCATGCATCCATGCATACTTTCAGCATTAACTGCAGCAAACTCACTCATGGCCCGCTTCAGGTATATGTCCTCATCATTCTGGTTTACTAGCAGGAACTTCACCCTATGCAAGGCACCAAATGTGATTGCAGCTCAGTAAGCGAAAAACATGAGTGTATTCGAAGCGAGCGAATGAGAAAGAAATATTGAATTTGCACAATGACTAAATGTTACAGAACATAGAGACTTGTTAAATACGTTTTTATCAATTAGGTTTAAGCCCGTACTCCTAGAATTAAAGGACAATGACAAAGCATGGTGAACAAATTCGAAATTGAAGGCTCATACATTCAGAGTACCTCTGTGTAGGGTCATAACGTTTTAGAGGAAACTCGCTTTTGCAGTTAACTGTTAAATTAAAGTTGAAAAATGAGAAGTTACTTAAAGGGCATTGTAGTACAGAAATAGACAGCATAGAGGCTTCATTTTCTATACTATATGTTTGTAATTTCATCATGTCTTCATTTTTTTTTATGTACGGACAACAGAAAAATATAAACATCTTAATCTATAATTCACGGCAATGGCAAAATCTTTCGTATTTTTGCGGTACCATAAATTGTCGACGTAAACTATTATGTATTACTACAAGTAAGGTATATCAAAAATGAATCAACTATGAAATACCTAATTCTATTATTACAATATGATAGAGTAAATGTTCAATTATGACAAAAATTTTATACCAATAAATTTCATTGACCTTGTTTGTTAAGAGTAAATATAAAATATCTCATGATTACTCTTAAATTCAAAAATTTTTATACCTTCCGTTTCTGTTCAACTATTTTCACTGCAAATCACAGACAGATTCTTCAGCAAACAGCTGACAGATTCGCTTGAGAATAAAGCGTTCTATAGGGTAGACGCTGCATTTCTTTATTTTTATATTTGTCCGTATTGTCACCTCTCCCACAGTCTCTCACACTGATGAATGGTATTTGAGAAAAGGGCTATGTATTTTTAGCACCAAAGCGTCAGAGCAAAAAGAGAGGTGAAAAAATTCAATGCAGCGCTTTAACTTTTGAATTTTGAATGTTTAAAAGTTTAACTTTTGAATGAAACTTGATACTTTGCGCTTTTAAATCACGTGATATGAATCACAATTTATTTCAATTTAAGGAACACACTCATGTTTCTTAGGGAAAAAGAACACTATATATATCTAAATAATTTATAAATATATATATAAGATATTCGTACCTATGGAAACACATCAAATCAATATTCCCTGAAAATTGCATGCAGGTGCAGTCACTCGCACTGGCAAACACGCAAAATTCTCATTCCGATGAAGATTGTTTTTCGGAGCTCTAGCGATCTTTGCAGGAAGACCTGGTCGGTATTTTCTGCGCTACGAGAGCTCACAGATTTTGTGGACGACTTGGAGAAGTTATTCCTGGCCTGACGTCACTCGACGTTTGGATGTCCGGACGCTCTCAGCTCTGAAGAATGAGGCTGGACGAAGCTTTGATTTTCCTGTAAAACACCGCAAAAAGAAAAATTTAGTCTGGATTATTGCAGGTACATATGTTCTAAGAAAATGGAAATTTCATTAAATTCTCAACAAGAAAGTATATAAAAATTCAACGGAATCTCCTATCGAAACTGATATGGTCGATGGATATCGCTGAAGAATTTGTTTTACATTTATTTATAAATTATTTAATATTATTATAAATAATACATATGTGTATAAATGTATAAATAATACATAATAATAAAATATATATATGTATATATTGTTTATAATATTCATAAATATCTGTACGATAACAGGAATAGTAATGAATAAATACATTATGTAACATACGTAAACAAAGAGTTTATGCTTGAATTATTGTTTTTTATTTCTATATTACTCCTAGCCACGTCTTATTATTTCCATTAACCGAAGAAAAGTAGACGACTCGTACAGTGCATGGCGTTACTTTTAAATGGCGTAACACTTGTGGTAATAAATTGTTTCAAATGTTAAGTTCTGCTCTATGCCAGACCAGATTTACTTAGAGTACAGGCGGCAAACTGCTCAGCTGGGCATGCTAACACTGTGCAACCTTATTGAAAAAGGATACTTGCGAATAGGATCGATTACAATTTTTACTACACTTTTCCAATGAAAATGCTATGCTCACAGCGGCCAATCTGGGAAAATGAGAAACTACTGTGAATTCAAAGCTGAGACGAATTTGAAGATACATCCTGTGCTAAATTCCTATGAAAATTACTTTGTTATGATTTCAGCACTCAGGCGCAACATTCCTTGTCGGCAATTTCGAATTACTGATTGAGGTCTTTCGTTTGTTTCATTTCGTACAATTATATTTCCGTAAATTACTCCTTTAGTGGAAAAACCGATGTTGCACATACGTTTGTATCGATGTTTAGTTGTATTCTTAGTAAGTTAATCGAGACGTCTACTCGAATGAGTGTAGGGTCAGAGGATTCGTTCCGATTGAAAGATTTGTAGTAAAAATTAACTAAGAAGAAATTTTCGACGCTATTTTATGAAAAAGACTTGCAAAGCGCATTAAAGCGGAACTTTATTTATTTTCTTTCTCCATTTATTTAATCCTCTAATTAATGAGGAATTGAGTAGTGATTATTGTAAATTCAAATCATCCGAAGATTCAATTGACGAATCCACAGAAGTCACTTCATGAACTAAAGTTACTTCAGAAAGGTGGGGAGCAGAGAGGGCGAACAGTTCAGCGCTTTGAGATCAAAATTTTTGAGGAAGGGAGCACGTAGCGTCTGTTCAAATTGAAAATGTCAGGGAAGATGTCATTGTTGTCGATACTTCGGACAACAATTCCTCTTGGCATTAGTTTCTGAGGTGGGAACGTGCATCAAGCTAACATAATAGCACTGTTTTGGGGGAAGCTTTTACAGTGGTACAGGTAGCTTGTTTATCGCTCGAATGTCTGCCTCGGCGTGACGTTGCCACTCAAACAGATCAAAAAGTTTCAGTTTTTACCCACAAAGAGAAACAAAGCTTGTCTAGATTCTGGTCATCAATCAGTGAAGAAAAAATTCTCAATCGTCTGTTTAATTTCAGAGCATGTAGCCAGCAAGTCAGTGAACGGATGACAACTACACAACATAGACAATGCTCATCCTCGAATACAGGAGATGGATCACAAAAGTTCTCCGAGTTGTCATTTGCCAGCTAACTCCGGCTGCTTTAGCCCAACTCTTTTAGAAAGAACGAAGACTTTTATGGGACTTTTTGACCCGAGAACCAGAAGAATCAAGACTTAACTTCCTACCGAGCAAACTTGGAAGTTTCTCGTGAATTCCATGCAGACACTTCGAAAGTTCAATTAAAATGGCATAAGTGCTCTGATAAAATGACAGGAAAAGTGAATTGTGGGTCCAACAGATTTAGCAAGCTAATTCCGTAAATATAAAATTAGGTGAAAAAAATACAGGATGTCAACCTTTACCAGAATGAATGTTGAGTAATATAAAACAAAACAGCCCAGCCGGTGGAAAACTCCCGTAAACTCTGCGACTGAGTTTCAGGAACTTGTGGGCAAATGCGGGCAGAGTACGCGGCGTGCTGCAGAACAGCCGCCCATAGCTCACGTCTCGTCTTCTCCATGCAAATGTACTTTAATTACTCCCTCGTGACAAGCCGAGCGATTGAGTTTACGGAGTTTTCAGTAAAGTCCAGAGAGAACTTTCAACACGGCCCACGTTGATTACACCATACTCGTGAATGAAGTTACTGTTCATGGAAGCTGAAACTGAATCTAAATTAATGTTTACACACCGGTTGGTATTCATAAATTAGTACATACTTATTTTCGTTACACATGTAATATATACTATGGTATTCTTGAAACTACACATGATATGTTTATGTGAAGTTTGTGACACCGATTGTGTGAAATTATGATGAATTTAATGTGAGCCTGTTCAACGCATTCAACATTGACGAATCCAACACTAATATGATGTCGGTAGAAATCCGAGACTATAAGCGATTCTTTTTCATTAACATAGAGTACAAAGGCAGTTGAAGCGGGATACGTGCAGCCAAGGAGTCTTCATAGCTGATGAATTGCATTTTGCTCGAATATCTATTGATGGATCTTTTCGTATTCATGAATATTCTCAAATTTTTTAATTGAATAAAAACAGTTACTTAAGAAACATTGTTCGGAGACTGGGCCAGATTCCCGATTACTCGTATTTTTTACTTGGAATCAAAGGAATGCACTCGTATTTTTACCGGAAATGTTAATCTGGAAACTAATATCACAGAGATGAAAGTATTTAAATAAAGTTTACTGTGCAAATTAAGTAAAAACGAATGAAAAATAACGTATGTTTACCAAGCACCAAAAGTACAAGAAACACTGCAGTCTAAAAAAGGAAATAAATTTAGCGGTTCAGCCACTTTTTTCCAGATGTAAAAAAAAAGTTTTTCGACATATTTGTATTCTGATGTCAGTTTTTAGATTTAGGATTTAGGTCAAACGTAATCGATCAAGGGCTTTCCTTTGGGTTACTTTTGAAACTACGAGTATGATTTCCGAAAACCAATGAAAGCGTCTTTGTTCAGGGCTGATTAAAACACTACCGTTACCAAAGGCCCTTTTTATTTTACTGAAATTTTTCAGAGACAGTATTACTCAGCTTGTATTGAATTTATAATTACGATTCTTTAACACCGTTTCGTTATATTTATTAAATCAGATTCAAATGTAAACAAGGGAAAAGCAAGTGTACAAAAATATCAGGAGAAAATCAAGTTTTAGAAATACTTTGAAGATACTTGTTCAAAAACCGCCCGAAAAATGCGTCATTTCATGCGTGACTTCAGGTACGTATGTATACTTACTTCCTTTTCGATTTATGTAACATACAAATAGCAACATTGTTGTTTTGCAGGATGTAAAATTTCTCACGGATCAAGGGAGTTTCTACAGTACTTAAGGAGCCTGTTCATGCACCAGGGCATCCTTATGCTGTGCCAGGGTTGGCGTCATTCGCAGGACATTCAATCATGTGCTGGAAGAATAGAAATCCCTTCCAGTAAGCACTGACACGAACAAATTGAGCAGAGTCAAACTTAGCTCATTAATTTGAGGTCTAATTAGTCTCTCCTACACATTCTGCAGCTGTTTAGGCGTCTACAGGCTGGAAGTAAAATTTTCCTCTACTGTGAGCAAGTTTCCTTTTATTCTAAATAATTGAATTACAACGTACTTCAACATCGGTAATACTGGTAATAAATAAGAGTACTTGACTTCAAAATCGCATTTTCAACAGTGAAGAGAAATTCTTTTTATTTCTGTATTAGTCATGAAAACACACAGAGTTTACCCATTCAGAAATTCATCCAATTGGGTTCCAGTCAAAAGCATGCGACTATTTACGAACTCGTCTGATAACACAACTCAAATTTAGCGGCTCTGCCATCCTCGTGAAATATCGGCCTCGAGGAGACATTTTATCGTCTTTAGCAATTAACCGGAGTACAGTCTCTCATACAGCGGTATTCCCAGACGACTTTCAATATACGTAACGACTCCATTTTTATACAACCCCTGAATTCTATCTATTGGACGGTGAGTTCATAAATATATTTTCAACTTCTGCACGCTCGATGTTTCAGAAAGCTTATCATGCTCTAGGGCAGAAAGACTACGCTCAAGTTCCTAGGAGGAAAAAAGTTGAGAAAGAGACCAGACTCGGTCTCGTCCCGACATCCAAACGTCTGTTGACGCAAGCTTAAAGAGTATCGGAATCTAGAGTCAGCGTGCCTCAGCAAATAAATAACAATAACCTCGGGGTCTCAGTCTGCCTTCCTGCTGCTGCTTGCTTCGTACACGGAGTACGACGTCAGCGAGGAGGCGAGATGCTTACAATCCAAGCATCAAGTTAAAGAGTGCTTCTATGCTCCTTTTTTTGAAGGTTCAATATTTGCGACATTCCTTGTCGTTGACATTTATTTAGTTTTAAGGATTGTTTCGCTCAATATTGACATTCTGCATAAATACTTAGAATTCGAATCGAACACTACATATTTCGAGTTGAATTCACGCAATTCGTCCGTTTACGGTAGGCAATGCCTGGAGTCTCCGCCACGGGCAGGACGGAGGCGGTAACAAAGGAACTCTGGGGTGAGAGTTGTGATGCGAGGGAGGCGGCTAAACGAACACTGAAATAATAAGAGTAAGCCTAACATTGGAACAAATGAAGTAGGGAAAAAGGGCCAGGGATATATGATGAAAGAGTTCGATGGGACTATTCTTACACAATTTGTAGGAGTACAGTGCCCTGCAAAAGTTTACAATACGCCATTAGAAATGCCAATTTATGTGTTTTTAATCATCGGAGGTCAATGAAACCTTTACTGCTCACACAACAAGTATTTCAACGGCAGTGAAAAAAATAAGAAAAATGAGGTACAAGAATTAAGATGTTTAAAACTAAATACTCAAAATTAGGAACGCTAAAGTTTATAACACATTTACTTAATCATTTCTTCACATATTGTAGCATAACCTTTGTTGCTAATTTCAGCATGTAGACGCGTAAAAAAATCTCTTAGGAACATTTTACATGTATTTGAGGTAAAATTATTCCATTCTTCGATGCAAACTTTCTTCAATTCAGTCAGGTTTAACGGTGCTTTTTTGTGAATTCTTTATTCTGCTCTGCTTCTGCTCTGTAAGCAGTAACAATTTGATTTTACCCCTGATGATTATAAATACTTCATACAGTATTTTTAATGGTGCGTTGTAAACTTTTGCTTGACGGTGACTATGTCTTGCCACACTTCACCCAACAGTGTGAAAAAATTCAGGAAAAATAGCAGAGTGATGCAACAGAATGTATGACAGGAGAACAATGGAGTGCGGCGAGGGAGGCTCGTAATGGAGCAGGGAAATTCGGGGCATGAAGGAGCTCACCGCGCTGCCTGGCATGAGCCGAGGGAGAAATGGAAAATGCGTTGAGAATGGCGTGGGAGGGCGACGTGGGAGGGAACAAACGAAGTGCGTACTGGAACCGACGGATGAAAGAGAATACATATGTGACAGGATAGTAGGACGAAAAGAGAGAGTGCATAATGGAAGAGTGGCACAAGTGGCTTTGAATCAGCAAAATGCGAGCCTGGAAAAAGTTCAGCATTTAAACCTGTGTACGAGCGTCAGCGCCAGATGATTTAGTCTGTTTCAGGGTGAAGTGGAGTGCCACTGCGGGATGGCAACGAGTCGCGAGGCACTCAGAAAAGCGTTCAGTTGAGAGTATATTTGTTAGATATTCACTGTCGGCATGAATGAAGGATCGGTGCAAATTCAAGCAAATTTTAGCGGTTACATGCGAAAGGGGTGAACAAAAAGCTAGCTAACCTTATATCAACAAAACACATTTCTATGTGTGAGTTTTTGGGTCAGCTTGTGTGATGTAAAGAATTGCATTTTAATCAGACCAATTATAATAGTTTCTTATAATAGTTCTAAAAATGTTTTCCTTGTTAAGCTCCCGTTCCGTAGTAGGTTTCAAAACTTTTTTTATTTATCAGAGTGGCTAGATTTAATACAACATTATCTAATATTTATTTAGGTTTTTACAAAAATTTAATTGATGTTTAGTAAACCCAGTCAGTTAATTCTTACTTCCGCCCACTATTCCTTTCCGAAGACGATGTTTTACAATATATTCTAAGCCCCATCTCCGCAGCCACTGCAGCGCGTTTAAGATACAGCGCCTGTTAGTTTGAGAATAGACTACTTGTTTTCTACAATTCTGATTAAGAATAAATTAGAAAATAGAAGTGTACAGGTATTTTACGCGCAACATAAAATTTAAAGGCAAATTATATCTACATAGCCAAGACAGCTGCTAAGAAAAGTCTTCGTACTATTCCCGAGAAATTTCCATCTTTTTTCAAAGGCTGTGTGTGCGTACTAGGGACTTGAAATGAAAATAACTATTTACAGACCGAATAATTCTCGCAGTGCTCAGACAGATGTAGCACAAAGAATGCAAAAAAAAATTGCAATAATCTGAAGATCTGGCGGCTAATCGTCCGTACGATTGGGACTTGACAGGCGTCTACACTTCACTTGACAGGCGTCTACACTTCACTTGACAGGCGTCTACACTTTACTTGACAGGCGTCTCCACTTTACTTGACAGGCGTCTCCACTTCACTTGACAGGCGTCTACACTTCACTTGACAAGCGTCTCCACTTCACTTGACAGGCGTCTCCACTTCAGTGGCCATCAATTACATACGTACAGGGACGATGGTAGCGGCCAGACGTACAGGGACGATGGTAGCGGCCAGACGTACTTAAGCCAGATGCTTAAGACGGCTCGGCTAAGGAAAGTTTTCTTTACCAAAAAACTGTTGAAATCAAACAAATCGAGTAGAGGTATTGCACTCTTCAGTTAGTATACTGGCGGTGAGCGAACAGAAAGCCTTCTCATCTAACCTGAAATTTTGTTTTACAGTTAAGCTGCTTTTATACAATCGGGGAAAAAATATCGTGGTGCATAATGTAAAAATTAATATTCTATTGAAAACTAGAAATTATATTGAAATGCCGTGATTGTACATTCCATCCCCATTGGTGTTGCATTCAAACAGCGAGGCTGTCGAAATGAATGCTTTCTTCTGAATATTTTAAATAAGCTCTGCTCAGTTCTCAATTGATTTCAACCCGAGCAGTTTTTGAACGGATTTCTCAGCCGTTGAGTCGCTTTAACTCTCCCAAGATCTGTCGTATTTTCGCTCCCGCTCTTTGAAGATTTATGATCCTGAGCGCAAAATAAATGATCCAAAAAGACTGTATGTTTCTGTGTTCGTGGCACGAGTTGAAATAAGGTTCACATCTCAAAAGCCTTCAAGAAATCTTTAAAAAAAAAAATTAAACATTTTTTCCGTGATTTTTGTGATTTCACGCTGTATATTTTGAGGCTTAGTTGCAAAATATTATTTATTGTGACTCGCATGTGTGGGCACTCAATTTTTTGCTCGTATGTGCAGGCACAAATTTTTTACTGATGCTCGTACGTGCGGGCACAACATTATTTATTTTTGTGCGGGCACAATAATGTTTTCTGCTGCTCGTATGTACGAGCTTCTGGTTTGATTTTTTCTCAGAATATTTTCAAATTTTTCTTTGCTACACTGATGAGTTTTGCCACCGTTAAGTTAGTCACTTGACATGAATATGCATTCATTTTAACATACATTGCGTAAAGGATATCAATTCCATACCCAAGAACTTCTGTACCCATATCGTATCAGTAAAATTCTTCTGACAAACCGATTACACAAAATGATACAATATAATATGTCGTTTCTGTTGATCATACTTCTTTCAGGGGGAATAGAATGAAATTTACCTCCAAACCAAGGAATAATTTTCATTTTAAACTCTTACCTCCTGAATGGACTCAGCACTAGACTAAGTTCCTCAGCGCTTTCACTCCAAAGTAACATACAGCAGTTTAGAGTAATTTGGCAGCTAGGGTAAGATGTTAGGTTCAATATGAAAATCGATGGTGACCAGAAACACTCGCGAAATGGCATTTTATGACAAGAAAATCATTCGACAGAGCGTGTTAGTAGTTTCCAAAGAGCTTACGCCAAGTAATAGGCACTAAATCTTTTCTAAATTAACTTGCCTGTAACTAATGAAGACTTTCGTCTCATAGCTTCTTTCGATCTCTCACTAATCGAGGCTAAAACTTGGTGCGTTGTATATCACGCGAGAGCATTTGTCTTGGCAATGGAATTTTTTTCGCCTCGTTCAGCAAACCTTCTTAGGTAGCGCAAAGTTTTGGGACCGAAATTGGACAAGAATTGCACGAGCAGAAAAGGACGCTGGCTAAGGCAGTCCCAAATAAATATGAGGGTAATAATTACTTTTCTGCACGATTCCTATCCCTATAGCATCCAAGCATCAGAAGGCGTAGGGCACAACATTTATGCGTTGTCGAGTGAAACATCACCTTTTACAAACTTTCATTCTTAACAGAATATTACAATTACAGGGAGCTAGGATTCTGGTATTCCCATTAAATCGTCCGTTCCGAACACGCATATGCGATCTTCCTCCTTCTCTCATTCCTCGATCTTGCTAAATAATCGAACAAAAGAAGAGGAGAATAATTTTTAAAAGATTTCTTCCTTAGCGGAAAATGCTTAACAGTCGTAGTGGCACAAGTTTAATTTGTCTGCTACGTGGAACGTCGTATCGGTGACATGTTCCAGAGGCCAGAGCGGTGTAATTCACTGGTAGCGCAGCAGCAATATGTGTCCTGTCGCAGTTGATGCAATTGACTGCAGTGGCAACTGCAATTTTCGGCTGCAGTTGAGCAATTTAGTGCGTGGCATCTGCCGGTATCAGCTGCAATACACGAGATTACAAGTAGAGGTTACAGCCATTATTGGTAGGATGTGAAATAATTTTGTTTGAAACCTGCGCTGGTTCCGAAAAACGAAACCCCAGTGAAACTAATGCAAACTATTCAAAGACAATTTACTACATTTCTATTTGGTTTCGACCGTATTGTTCGTTAAACACTTTTCAACAAATGATATGTGTGCTGATAATTTATTTTAAAATATTTACCATGTAATAACTCCGCTGAAGGCTCTCAGAAACATGCTTGGGCATAAAAGTCGAACAATTATTGCTATTAAAACCATATATTGACACTCATACCAGTCTGGTTTCGTAAAATTACAT
>VOMN01005106.1:0-35208 GCA_014899125.1 Orchestia grillus | reverse complement strand
CTAACCTAACCTAACCTAACCTAACCTAACCTAACCTACTCGGAACTCAAGCATAGGCTTCATGACTCGTTCCTGTCGCATATTTTATTCTATTTTATTCTAACGGTTGAAACACGTTTTTCGATTCTCTTGCATGAGTGAGAGATCCTCCAATGCTTGAAACGCACGTTTGCTGATCCTGTCATGGAGGTGAAAGATCCTCTTAAACTGCCACCTATCATTTTCTATCGCCTGCCCCTATGAAAGACTTTGCTATGTTCTCGCACCGCTTATTAATTCGAAGCTAATTACGAATGAAAAAGGTGATTTTGCAACACAATTTACAGGGGAAAATAAATAGATTAATTGCCTGTCATCCAGACACCCTTTCCTTGGACCCTTGAAATGCTATCTCCCACCCCAGGCTGGGAAGCCGTTCACTTATGCCTGGAACACACGTTTATCGATTCAGTTTCGACTAAGAGATTCTCTAACGCTTTTAATACCAGTTTATTGAGACGTTGCGTCATACATTCCTCCTCCATACATACATTCTTCACGTAGAAAGCTGTGCAGTACAACGTTTAAAAAATCAAATGACTGACTTCTTAGAAAACTTTTTAAAACACGACTGTCAATTATTTGATGTAACTGTTCAGATTATCTGCATTAGTATTCCGATTGCCTGTTGTGGCACGTCGCGTCACACATCATACTCAATGTTCTCTCTTAAACCCCACGTCACACTTAATGTTCTCTCTTAAACCCCACGTCACACTCAATGTTCTCCCTCAAGCCCCACGTCACACTCAATGTTCTACCTGAAGCCCCACGTCACACTCAATGTTCTACCTCAAGCCCCACGTCACACTTAATGTTCTCCCTCAAGCCCCACGTCACACATAAGTTCATCCATTCATTGCTATTTCGCAATAAAAACAAGGAAAGTTGAGACTTCTCGCTACCATCACACCTCACAAATATTTTTTTGAAGACTGAGAACCAATCAGACACTTCAAATTTTACTTTGAAAACGATGAGCCGATCTGAGACTCCAAATTTGGAAAGCAGAGCAGGCGTTCAGAGAAAATTTTTGACTGTAAATTCGCTTGGGGATAAGCCCGTTTATTCTTTTTCTATGTACAATTCCCTTCTCTTAATACGACATCCATAACACTAGTTTACGACTTAGTAACGACGAAGCGAAGACGATCTAGTTTCTCTAAGCTAGCTTACGACTCAATTACGAGTAAGCGACCACTATCTAGTCCCTCTAAGCTAACTTTTTACGACTCAGTTACGAGTAAGAGACCACTATCTAGTTCCCCTATGCCGGCTTACGACTCAGTTACGAGTAAGAGACCACTATCTAGTTCCCATAACTCTACTGTTCGGTCACGTATTCTTGGACTGAGTGTAGCAGCACAGAATAACGCTGCCACGCAACGCTTAAATGGATGCACTGTTTCAAGTTCAAATTACACTGCGACCACTGCGCTCGAACGCAAATTTGCTCAAAGTATTAGAAATTTCACGCAAACTTATGAAGTAATGTGTTGAAAATTTTCTTCAACTGTGAATGAGTAATAAATGAGATCCCTCGCTAATATCAAGTACAAACAAATAAATATTGGCTGAATTCCAGCCTGTACAACAACCTTCCCATGGTGTGTACAGGGAGTCGAAAACAAATGTACCACGTTGTAATAGATCATGAGTCCTCATAAAGCTCCTAATATTTAATATCATATCAATAAAGTTTCGTGAAGTTCATTTACAAATGTATATGTTAAAATTGTTCTTTTAAAAAATTGTTCTTTTTAAAAGAAATTGTACGATAAACACTTAATCAACGAGGTGACACTTTTTTGCGATTCTCAATACCTGGGATTCTGAGGCGTTGAGCCTCGCCGGATTTTGAGCTTCCTGAGAGGACAATCCATCAGTTAATGAAAATTTCTCCCGACGACTTTTGCAGGCTACCGAGCGCGTGAGTGCGGCGCTGTCGGACGAGCGCTGCTTCGCGTCCCTCCTGTGCGAAGCTGCCTCGGCCTCGCCCAGAGGCTGGCCGGCGCTCAGGTGATGTGTAATGAGAGGAAAGATGAGATATATCTTTAATAAATTTATGTGTGTTGCAAAATTGTTTCCAAACTGAAATGAAAATGTGTGGTGTGGATACATTGCGACGCACTTTCCAGAAATTTGCCAACGATGGCGCAATTTAGTTAAGTCTACGGTATTTCGTCTGAAAGTTTAACTTACTCTACTTATACTGTACCACAAAGTTTCACTTTTGTCCTGTTCTTGAATTAAAAGAATTAAAACTGAGCAAAAAGAAAATAATTGCTATTTTAAAATTTTTGCTTTAAAATCAGCTCAATGAATTTTTGAGTTTGATTTTCTTCAATAAAATACGCATAATTATATCTGTAATACAAGTAAAACACAAAAGCAAAATTTCTTTGAAATACTAGGTATTTTCTATTGCATTGCAAAAAGCGGAGTATGAAATGCATTTGATTGCCGGGAGCGAGACCCATGCTTTATAGTGCTAATCAGACAGGCAAATGTACTCAGAATAAATAAGGATATTAATATAAACGGCAAATATATTTTAAGTTTCAGACATGTGCCATGTACGTAACTTGTGGCTGCAGATTCTGTCGGTCAGTATGACTTGAGATGTACATATAAAGATCAGATTTATACAAATCTAACCAATTAATAAAACATTTAAGCCGAAATGAGGATTCATTGCAGAGAATACCTCGAAGCTCAGACCTGATGAGCGATGGCTGACTCATCTAGGAGAGTCAAGATATATCTGAGTGATGCTCTTATTTGACTGGGGAAGGCATTATTGTCAGCTGTATTTCTTGATTGAGGAACTTTAGGGCACAATTGGCAGTATCTTAAGCATCTCGGATACAATTTCATTGAGGTAAACGATTGATCAGCTTCAGGGCACAGCTGGCGGTGTTTTGAGTATCTAGGATACAAGTTCATTGAGGCAAACGACTGATCAGCTTCAGGGCACATCTGGCGGTGTTTTGAGTATCTAGGATACAAGCTCATCGAGGTAAACGACTGATCAGCAAAAGGAAAGGAATTTTGAAAAATCTATCAATTGACATTGAATTATTTATACAATGTGGTAAACAGGAATAGAAACAAGACACATTACATACAGTCAAATACTTCACTCGAATAAATAAACGAAGAATTTTACGTTTTTTTATTTAATTTCATTCCTTATGGAATTCTTCAGAATAGGTGCCCATGTCAAGTTAATAATTGAAATTCTCAAAAATTTCACGTCGTTACATGTATAATCTTTCCAGTATACTCGTATACATTTTGTATTCAACGTACTTTATTCTGTAGTTGTCTTTATATTTCAGTGTACTTCAGTGGATATATTTTATATTCCGTAGTACTTCTTTCTGCTCAAATTTTATGTCTTCAATGTAATGTTTCTCATTCATTTATTTGAAATTTTAGGGTAAAAACTTCAATCTATAGATTTCATGTATGATAGTAATTTTATAGCACCCTCACTCGCACCTCATGTACCCACTTCAGAGTAAGCAATCCGAGGGGCACCCACCTGATACTTTATCTCCTCACTTCAGGTCGCTGAAGCACCTGGTGCCGGTCAGGTATCACGGATACCTCAACATCGTTACTACGGCAGCCGGAGATTGCCACTCGAAATACCCGTGCCCGTATTTCGGTGACGTCAGCGAGCAAGAAACTAATCACGTCTAGTTCGTGCAACAAAAGGAGGACTTTGCTTTTAAATGATGCACTGTTGTTGATGGCGGACTTTAAAGTCCATCATTTTTAGATCATGACCAAAGTAGTTAGATGAGGGACTTCGAATAGAAGTGTGATGAAATAAGAGGCTTTTAAAAAGTGTTGTTGATAGATCGTACTACCTGTGATTTCCTTTATTTAAAACGTACAAACGTAAAACGTACCTTCTTTTCAAGTTGATCCCGGAAGACTTAGCCTTTCAAATGCACGCACTTGGAGGTGTAGCCTTGATGACCTAATCCTGCGGGTGAACGAAGCTTTACTTTGCGAATAACAAGATCTGTAAAAGTGTTTTGGGCTGAAGAAAAACACAAAAACATTCTGTTTAAACAGAAATTGCTGAGGTAACTTTGAATTTGAGTTAGTGAAAGAGTTCTACGATGCTTCATTTTTCCCGTGCTGTAGAATGAGCGCAACTGCCAACACAACGTACACCTCACAACAAAATAGTGTTGTACACTCTCCGATGTTAGGGAATTTAATTTTCAAAACTTCTTCTGAGATATTTATTTAAAATTTGCCAAGCTTTCGAACAACGTCGCGTCGTTCATCATTCAGGGCGATCGAGTTTCCAAAAACAGATTTCATCCAGGGGGTGTACATGGATCGAATTACGAGTGTAGTATTTGCCTAGTGCTTAATGATGGGCTAAATCATCGGAACCTTTGTTGTAGGGCTTGACCATTAACCTTATTATTTAATTATTCATTTATTTATTGACTTACGCTATGTTATAATGCGTAATTTCACTACGTGAGTAATTGTAACACATAAGTCTAAGCGTCATAAGTCTCCCATCACTCAATACGATGTATAAGACCAACTCTCACGGCATGAGTGGGAAGTTTTTGAGACGGCTTTATGTAGTAATTGTCTTGCAAGAGCAAGTGGATGCAGAACCTAAGAAGATTTGATGTACTATTACTTCTAATTTAAATGAGTGATGTTTCATAGAATTTAAAATTAGCAAAGTACAGACTCCTTAAGTTCACATGCACCTTTATTTATTCCTAATTTTTTAGTTTTCTCTCTTAACAGTGTGCGCGTTGAGCTGCGGCATCTTTGTAAATATTCACCAAAAGTTGAGAGATTTAAAACTATTCAAATTTTAAGCACCACAACTCTATTCTGTTGTAAAACATCAATGTTTCATTCTATGTATTTTGTAACATGTTCGACCTTATGTTTTATTTATGTTACGCTCTACACATGTAATATTTTTTATTTATCGTGCAGGAGGAAGTATTCAACGTATGTGCCTGATAATTAAACTTTTGACTATAACCAGCCTTCACATCGTAGTGCGCGATTAGCTCTTAAATTAAGATCTCGGTTTGAAGTTTCAACAATGTAATTCGTTCATTGTATTTCAGCATTGCATTTGTGGAGATTTGAAGATCAATTGCTATAATATCACCCAGTGCTTTGCTTATTTCGGAATTACGGATCTTTTTTTCACAACACTTTTCCAGTTCCTCTACTTCGACATGACCAAACTGCCTCCACTTGGGCCGAGTTCTACCTTTGATACCTTTGATACCTTTGATACCTTTGATACCTTTGATACTTTTAATACTTTTGATACCTTTAATACCCTTGAAACCTTTGATACCTTTGATACCTTTGATACCTTTGATACCTTTAATACCTTTAATACCTTTGATACCTTTGATGCCTTTGATACATTTGATACCTTTGATACCCTTGATACCTTTGATGTATTTGAGATGTTTGGGCCATCACGCCCAGGCCCCACTGGGGTGCCGCCGCTTTGTGCGCGTGGTGTGCCTTCGCGTATCCGCGAGCTATTAAATGAGACCGTTTCCCTTAGCCGTTTGATGATAGTGAGGCAAGAAAGGCCTTCTAGCTTACTAAAATTAAGAAAAATGATATTTTTGGGTTTTTGGAATATTTATTGTTCATTTATTCAAGAAATTAGCGAATATTACGGAGTGTACATTCAAGTTTTTAATAACGAGGCCATTAAAAACTCGGTAAACTCACCCTTCGAAGGGAGAAATTCACGTATAAGTACACATTCTTTCCCGCAGAAAGTCTAATACGATGAAAATCCACTTTTTTAGACCAGAATTAAGAGAAATAGTGTCAAATATTAAACTATGAAAACACCATTACCGTTGTTTATCCCTTGGGAGATTACAGGCTTGGGTATAGTGGGAGAATGGGTGTTAGAAGAGCGAGAAAAGAGCTTTCGCGTCCGGAGGCTGTCTGAAGGAAAAGATTCGTGAACACTACGGTCAAGAAAGCCATTGAAATACTTCATGACTGGGCGTTATAAGTAAAAAGAACCTTTATGAATTCCAACACGTTTTACCGTTCGGTTTTCAATGCCTTACAACTACTGGTGTGGTGAGGGATGTGAGGAATGTGTGGTTTAAGCTTCTTTTTCCAAGGGAAGTAATCCGTGGTCACGTGAAATGCTTGCCTGAGCCGAGGATCGAACCCTGGTCCTCTCGGCTGCGAGGCCATCACGCTAACCACTACACCATGGAGCCCATTCTAGCACAGAATGATGATCCTTAGAAACAGGGTTCAGTCATAAGTACTAACAGACACTAGACGCTAGGTGGCGGAAACATTAGCAACGCCCGAACTCTTGGCAGAAAGTACGGAATTTACGGGGTGCCGCGAGGGAAAAGTAAAAAAGAGGCTGAGGGAGACTGGAGCTGAGAACCACGAGGGAAGGGTCTCGCAGCAGGCCTTCGTGGGCTGTGCCCGCCACCTGAAAGAAAAAATATTTCACCTCTGTAAACCAAAAGGCGAGTGACGACACTTCAAGTAATTTATAAATGTAAAATTAGAACTATTGCCCGAAAGAAGTACCAAATACAACCCAGACCAATCACCTATCAGGACTCCAGACTTGAAAAAACAGAGAATTCGTAGCTACGCAAAGACAAAGTTCAATATAGTCTCAGAAATCGCACCAGAAATGCTGTCATTGGAGGTAAAATTAACTCAGCAGACACGCAATCAAGATGAAAAGTCGCTCTGTGTGATATTTAAACTACGAGAGGTTCTTGCTACGAGAGACCTTACGACGAACAACTGTTCAAAGAGTTATTTTCGGTGTATAGTATAAATTCCAAATGTTCCTGCGATGTAGGGTTGATAATATGGGTTTTCGGTGTTGCAGGAATGAAGGATAAAATGTTTCTTAGAAAAAGCGGAGAATATGTAGGGCATATTCATATATATATATATATTTTTTTTGTCATTGGAAGAAGTGTTGCTTATTATTGTTTGGGATTGCTTTCATGCTAATATCACGTCTGTCATAACATGGCGGGTAAAAATTATCATTCGCCCCTTCCAATTAAATCTCCCTGAGTTGTTCAGAATGAAGTACAGTAAGTAATTATCATGCGAGTTTTTCCCCTTTTAATGATGGCCGAAGAGTCTGAGCATCAGAGTTCCTTCTCGCTTGACAATCAGGATAAATAAATATCTAGTTATGACCATTAATTGAGCTACATTTCAGCAAAAAATTAAAACTATTTGTCAATTCACTTACATTTTTTACTATAATTATTGTGGATGCATATTTTTCACCATCGTCACACCAGCCTCATCAGTGCCTCATGAGTGTGAGTGGGTGGGGTACGTAATTTTGACATGAATTCTATTTTCGATTAATCATATCTCATATTTGGATTCAACTTCTATTTTAAATCTGTGTTAAAATATAGGAGTAGTATTTAATGATAACAAAAAGATGTTCGAATTTAAAGAAATGGGAATGTTTTTCAGGCATTTCGTTTTCGTCCGTCTTGCGAGACCTACCTTCAGGACACAGCTATGTGCATAACTCTGTCCTGGAGGTTGCAATTCGAACAAAGGACTCGAATTTTATTTTCTCAATAAGTCAGGACTTGACGTTTTTTGTAACTGTGATCTTTTGAAACTGTACTAAGAAATTCGTTAAGAATAAACAGAAAAATTTTCTAACTTTCTTACAACGGCACGGGGCGATGCAGCTCAAGAAATGACTTTCGATCCCTCAAAGAATTTGAAGCTTCGAAATACAATAATGTGAACAGCAAAAAGGAAAAGGGTCGAGAGACCCACAAAACATTGTGAACACCAAGATCACTGTGAGCCTCAAAAATAATGCGAACAAAAATGAATGTGAGGCCCTAAAATAATGCAAACAAAAATGAATGTGAGCCTCAAAAATAATACAAACAAAAGTGAATGTGAGGCACAAAAATAATGTGAACAAACACGAAACTGAGCTCCAGAAATAATGCGAACAAAAATGAATGTGAGGCCCAAAAATAATGCGAACAAAAATGAATGTGAGACTCAAAAATAATGCGAACAAAAATGAATGTGAGCCTCAAAAATAATACAAACAAAAATGAATATGAGCCCCAAAAATAATGCGAACAAAAATGAATGTAAGCCTAAAAAATAATACGAACAAAAATGAATGTGAGGCCCAAAAATAATGCGAACAGCAAAGAGTACACGAGGGGCTACTCACACGCATCAGCATGGACAGGAAGTTGAAAGAAGTTTCCGCCTTTGGCCAGCCTAACTTTCCTGCGTCATCAAGGAGCCAGCAGCCTAACAGGAAAATATATTTTGGTGATGATGATGGTTGAGATTTTAATTGATAATTGACTCTCTTGATTCATTTACCCCACAATTTACAAAGATTTTCAACGGGTTCTGGCTAGCATGATCTCTTCAATGACTGAGTGGCAGCTCAGTGTGACTAAGTGGCAGCTTGATGTGACTGAGGGGCAGCTCAATGTGACTGAGTGGCAGCTCAATGTGACTAAGTGACAGCTTGATGTGACTGAGAGGCAGTTGATATGACTGAGTGGCAGCTCAATGTGACTGAGTGGCAGCTCAATGTCACTGAGTGGCAGCTCAATGTGACTGAGTGGCAGCTCAATGGGACTGAGTGGCAGCTTAATGTGACTGAGTGGCAGCTTGGAGAGAATGAGTGACAACTCTGTGTGATTGAGTGGTTTTATGTTCAAGGAGGTTTATTTACTTTGTGACAACCTTTTCGTTTGTATTTGTCGTTTGTATATTTCTTTATTGATGTGAAAACCTGGGCACTCTCATGCGTTAAACAATATTTTCGACGATTGTGCGTGAAAATTGAGGCCTGTTAGTGCGATTGTTAATTCTCTGTAGACCTTCTTTTATCTATGAAGAGCTATTGTGTGTTGTGGTAGTGATGGTGGTCATAGGCACCAGCGTTGGTTATATTACTTGAATTTTGACTCGGCTTATCTCTTGTATTTCTCGTACGCGACTGGAGTCTCATGACGTGGGACTTGGGTAAAAACACTAAAAATGCGTCACTTGGTGTATTTTTGTTGCAATAGTCCATTCTATTTTTAAAAGTGTTAAACTACTCTTCACATTTCCCTCACGGTACTTGTATGTAGCAATTACGTACCCTCGCTTCACGAGAACAGCACCTCGTGTGGCATCTTTATCACGCTTCACCGAAGGCGTTGAAATGTTCTCATTTGCTAGACGTCGTGTGTTCAAAAACACCACCATACTAAAAATTTAAGATACTTCGACTACCTTTAAGGGCTTTTTATGTGCGCAATAAAATACCTACAACTCTCCTATTTTTTTCCGCCCTTTTTTAATCAAAGCTGAATATTTTCTCAGATTTCTACGGAGTATTTACGCCTGTTTTGGGTTAAGTGAATCTTGACAAAATATGCCGCCACGAACTTCGATATTGACTTTGAGAAGCGTACATCGGATGTATTATTTGTTTTATTTTCTGGGTGCAGTGGGAAGATTTGCTCTCTTCTCTAATCATTACTCAAAATTTGGGGTTTTAGCTTGGCTCCATATAATGTGTTCTTTACTCGGACTTTCTCCCTTAAATTTAAACATGTAAACTTTTATTTTTCTAAGGAATGTCAAGTATCTGCTACGAGATAGAACTCTCCAGCTTTTGGACTAAAAATTCTAACGCTGTTTAAGTTTCCAACATTTCTTTGGAGTTTGGGTGCAGGAGTTTCCAGGCTGAATTTAAGGTTATATTTACTATACTCGATGTCTCGAAAGTATGCGAATAACAAAGCATAGAATTGTCCGTCTCACAAAGTCTTTCTCATCGAAAATTAGCTGAACAGCAGGGTGACTAAATATAAAGACAATAATCAGATAGATTAATTAATAGTTAAAATCATTTCTGTCAGATATTTTTCTAATTCAAATAGAAAAATGAACGTAGTTCACAGAGGAAATTATTCGACCATCAATTTCTCCCCTGATGCAAACAACTATTTCCAAAAAGCCCCCTCGAAATGAAGTACTGTAAAATTTCAAACAAAACCAGCAGAAGAAAAATATTTGAAGCTTATAAAGAAGGAAAAAGTCATAAACAAGTTGAGAAGACATTAGTAGATATATTAGAACAACGTACCGATGGCTGCACCAGAGTCAGAAGTTAGCCCAAACTCAAGGCGGGTCACCAGTAGCGAGTTCAATTGATCCTTATGCAAATTAATTTGGTTCGTGTAGAATGAATACAACGCGTACTATAAAATATAATGAATCGTATACAGGATGTTAGAGACGATAGAGGGACAAACTTTGACAGAATTCAGGGACACGCAAAATTAACACCAATAGCATTTATATGTTGGTGAGTTGATATGGCTCATATACTTTGGATATATTTATGCTTTCCTATTCAACTGAGCTTGATATAAATCTACTATAATTATTAACCGACATGCCGACAGATTTATCAGCTTCTCTTGCCCAAAGAGCAATTGATAGATGTAGACCACTGGGGTTCGATAGAACCGTCTTTCATTTCAGTTTTAATTTTGAAAACATACATACCTTAAAGATATCATCTCGTTTGACACGATAATCATCTAATTCATGATGATGGATAAGTCCTGCGTGATATTGTAAGTCATAGCTGCATTTGTTTTCATTCGATAAGAATGAGACTTTTTGTTCAAATGCAAAGTTTATTACAGGCGATGCCATACTTCAATTTGTGGGACTTGCATATACTTTATCCATTCATGCTTCTCCATGTGAGCCAATAAATTGTAACATGATCACTAAGTCAACAAATCGCACCAGGCTTACTAAGTCAATAAACCGTAACAGTCTTACTAAGTCAATAAACCGTAACAGGCTTACTAAGTCAATATAACGTAACAGGCTTACTAAGTCAATATAACGTAACAGGCTTACTAAGTCAATATAACGTAACAGGCTTACTAAGTCAGTATAACGTAACAGGCTTACTAAGTCAGTATAACGTAACAGGCTTACAGGCTTACTCGTTGCCGGGACGTTCAGGGGTCGAATCCCGGCGCAGGCAAAGTATTTTACGTAATCAGGGGATACTTCCTTTGGAAAAGGATGCTTAAATCACACATTCCTCACATCCCTCACTACGGCAGTAGTTGTAAGGCATTGAAAACCCAATGGTAAAATGAGTTGGAATTAATAAAGGTTCTTAAAACACTTTTACGTTACAGTAAATTATCATAATGATCACACGCAAAAAAATAAAAGTGATCGTTACTTTCATCCGTGATGTTACATCTTTCTTACAGATTCATGCTCGAAAAATCGTTCGCCTAAAAATTTGTTCACTACTAGTGCTGTTTAGAAGAATATCTTTAAAAAAATTATTTTTAAATGCCATGCGAAAATGTAATATTCCACTCCCAAGCACCTTCGCGAAGCTTGCCGCTTTAACATCAGTTGGTTTAGCGCTTACAATCTCTTAATGTAATTTATATGTTAATTTTGAAATGCGCTTTTGAACTTTTCCCGTTGTTTCATACATTGAGCAACTCATTCAGAGGTATGATTTTGGCATTAGATGATTTATGAGCACGAATACGAATTTTTTTTTTTTTAAAATACCAACGAGCGTGATATTTGCAATTCTAGCTTCGGATATTTGTATTGATTCGAATCATACAGTGACCGAATCAATTATATCGTCTGTCAGTAGCTATAATATTTAAATGTTGTGAAATATGGGCATATATTTTGAAAATATTTCTGAAGTTCATATATTTTGGATATATTTGTTCTTTTCTATTCAACTGAGTTTGATATAAATCTATTATAACTTATAACCGACATATAGACAGGTTCATCAGCCTCTCTTGCCCAAAGAGCAAATGTTAGATGCAGACCACTGTGGGTCGATATAACTATCTTTCATTTCGAATTTAATTCCGAAAAAAATTCATGCTTCGAGAATATTCTCCCGTTCGACGGAATAATCATGTAATTCATGATAACGGACATGACGTACGTAATATTGTAAGTCATAGCTATTGTTATTCTTATTCGATACGAATCAGAGATTTTTGGTTCAAAAGCATCGCTTATCACTGGCAATAACATACTTAATTTAGTGGAACGTGAATGATCTTTATCTTTGCGTTGCTCTACTTGGGTTTAATTTGTATCAGGTATAAAAACAGATTCACCGGTCTCCGTGGTGATAAAGAATATACGATAGGGTTTGACGGCTACCATTGAATAGATGATTTAAGCCTTCACCTCGGTCGGCTTCCGGTCTGAAGAATAAATAAAAGTTCGACGACATCCACAAGTTTGGGGTCAAACAGAACTCGACGTCTGTTGTTAGAGCATAAAAGTAGCCCCAGAAGCCCCGCAGCGTCAGTGTCGCTCAGCCTCACATCGGTTTTGTGCCTACTGAGGAAACTGTTCTGAAAATAATCTTCAAAGTAAGTGCGAGAAATTGTACCATGCGGTTGAGAATCAGAGTGAAATTTTGTTTTCCAGTTTTACGTACCAGGCTTTGACCACTTTCCATAATGCTGGTCCCTTACAGGATGTTGTTTTGTACGGCCGACTCCTTCCGAGTACCTTTGTAAGTTAACATTTGGTGAGGTGCTCCTGAAAATGATGTGTACAGAATGCTAAAAGAAAAAAATGTCTATTACATAATTAGCTTTACTCATGTTTTTGGGTATTTTTCCAAACTCTCTAACAGTTGCCAAAGTGAATATCATTATTAAGACGAAAGAGAAAACCTGTGTTAGACAATTTTGAGCAGTTCCTGCCCTTCCAATTTTTAGCTATATATGTGAAAAAATTGTCGACCAGATGTGTACTTCTACTTTGATCAGTAAGCATTTCTCTAAGACAAACAGAACGAGTATAGCTTCCGTTCCAAAAAATAAACAACGCAGGCCATTCTTAATCATCCGAAATACCTTTACTCATATATCGTCTAAGTAAATTTTATGTTTTCTGTATATCTTAATTTCTGTATCGCCTTACACAACGATGGAACATAACATTTAAAAAGAGAAAAATTAAAAACTCAATTACGAATCAAAATTGCAGAAAATCAGCCCATTGTCATATGCAGACTTTCAGAAATTTTTTTTGCAAGGTTACTTGCATATAGATGTAAATTAAAGACACAGCGCGATAGCTAACCAAAAATATAGATGGCATGTGTCTGAGACTAACAATAGAGTCTAGTGGTGACCTGTTGACGTTACAAGCATTTGACTGCTGAAGGATTGGACAAAGAGAGTGATAAAAAATTGAATTCTACAAAATACATTACATGATCATTTATAAATCAAAAAGACGAGTCATTACACTCTCGAGTACGTATTATAATATATTGGGATGATAAAGAGGTAGTAAGGAGAATAAGAATTTGAAGTATTATATTTCGGATATATATTGGTGAAAATCAGGAATTTCGGAAAAATGCTAGAGATCGAAAATACTTTGTTTCAAAAAGAGGTTTGGAAAGATTTAGATCGGGACAAAATGAAATGTTAGACTGTTTACGAAGATGTGAAATACTAACGGTCTCAAATTCTTATGTCCCTGCCTATGAAAGGAAGGGTACTTCAAGGAAATTTATGGGTTTGAACGGGGGGTAACCACAACATAAAATTGTGTCGCTTTGTTTTGAAAATCTGTCAAGGCGTTCAGATGGAATGTCGCAAGAAATTAGGAGGAGTTTCGAAGCACCGAAGTGGGTTTAACCAATGCAATTATGTCCAGAAAGACTTTGTTGCAGCGAGGGACTTTCCTCATGTGATGATTGGTCTTTGAGAATAGTAAGGCATGGTTTAGTTGAGTAAAGTGCTGCACCATGGAGCCCACTGATCATGAGTGGGCCCCATGGTGTAGTGGTTAGCATGATGTCCTCACAGCCGAGAGGATCAGGGTTCGAGCCTCGGCTCAAGCGAGGCTTTTCACGTGACCACGGAGTACTTCCCTTGGCAAAGGAAGCTTAAACTACGCATTTCTTACATACCTCATCACACCAGTAGTTTTAAGGCATTGAAAACCCAACGGTAAAACGTGTTGGAATTAATAAAGGTTCCAGCTGCTTACGAATGATCATTAGATCATGTTTAGCTCGGCCTCGTGAATTCCCGGAAGAACTGCTGTAGAGAAATATTCCATGGAGCTCCAAATCATCCTCGGTTAGAACAATATTTTCCTATTTCATCTCTTTCAATAAATAAAGCAATTGCTGTAAATTGTGTGCATCAGATTTTTAACATTTTTTATTCGAACACGCTGAAAAATGTATTTACCTTGTTCACATGAGAACGGTTTTTATATTCCATGTATATTTCATCATTATGTCCCTGACAACCAGTTGTATACGAAAAGTAACTTTTTCGACCAATCATTAGCATCATAAATAAAAAAAATTACTATATGCGAGTATTTGTTTCCTTCCAGTATTCACGACCTTTCCCCTGAATGATCTCTTTGCATCACACAGCAACTAATTTTTCTTGAGCTTGGTGAATTTAGCTTCACTTTGTGTTAGTCACATCAATGACTAACATCGCTAACTCCCACAGCTCTCCTCACCTCACGGAACTATGAAGACATCGCTGGTCTGCCTGTCGCTGCTGGCCGTCGCCTGCGCCGCCCCTGCCCCCAAAAAGGTAAGCTTTTTGCATGCCAGACTTAAAATAGGACCAGTGTCACCGATCGCATCGAAAGCATGTCCTTTTTATCTAGAATGCGTAGAACATACGTCGTATATGACGTATGAAAAACGAGTGTGTAGCATATATGAGGTGGCATGCTATGTGAACGTGTGCATATTTATCGTATATGTCATCCACTGCGTGTACTGAACGTATGTGTACTTGGAATATATAAATTCATTGAGAGATTACACGTGGAGCTGATGGGTTATTGTTTGTTTGCACATCCTGATAGATATTCCAGTAGAGTGTCAAGCAGATCCTTCTATATATTCGCCCTATTATGAATATGTATTCGCCCTAACATGAATATATATATATACATATAAATAGAAGCGATGGTTTGTTTATTAATAGTTTCTCTTATTATTTCAATATTCAAAACTATTATATAAAAACTCGCAAGTCAAATTTCATTTTGATCATTATTTGCTTTTATATGGAAGCATATAGCGCTCGTTGAAATTGTGTTGGTATCCTAATTTTTTAGTTTGTTGAATAATTATAGAGCTGAATATGTGTGTTTATCTTTCCATTTTTAAGTATTTTGAAACAGTCTTATCCATCCATTCCTCTCGTGATCGTGCTTGTTGGATGCAACTGAACCTTGCCTTAACTAAACGAAAGTAGTGCAGTAAAAAAGGGCTGGTGTAAATAAAAAAGTATTAATTTAATCTTAATTTAGATATTTTTATAGTATTACTCTGATAAATTGTAATTTAGATAAATATTGAGGTTTTGTTTTGAGATCTTATATATGTATTAACTCTACACATATTCAAAAGAGTCACTGGAACAGGTTTACATTTTAACAGCGAAAATTAGGGTTTTCAGATTGTTCTGTGAAACGGTGTTGGCGATGTCTCTAGGAGGCATTAGTGTGGGTCGATCATGGGTGACTCGATCGCGCGCACGTTCGGGTGTGTAGTGAGAGATGGGTCGGTCATGGGGGACTCGAACGCGCGCACGTTCGGGCATGTAGTGAGGAAATTTTCTTACTTATCTAGCCGTGTTGTCAGTAATTTTTTTTTTACTGTTGAGGAACAATCAAGCTGTGAAGTGATGTATTGATACAGTGTCGAATGATTTGACGATTCTGTAACACGATAAATGTGATGATGTGTGCATATGTATTTGTTTGAAGATAGTAGATGTCGATTCACGAATAGCACATAGGCAATTCAAGAGTGAATTTTTTAGTGTGAACAAAATTAAGGAATAGGATGCTTTTTTTGTTCAATTTAGTATTGATAATGTAGTAGTTTGTTTATTAATAGTTGATTCCGCTTTTCAGACTTCGCTGTTAATTTAGGCTCATATGTCGTATTGTGGATGATAGCCCATAATTATAATTGTGATGAACGTGTTTCCAACGCTATGGGACATTTTTTGTAATTCTTTCACCATTAGTATTTTTTCAAAATATTATTTGATTGAAAATAATTTTCCATACCGAACACAGCAAATCAGAATTTGATATTTTATGTCTGAAGTGACTTTCTCTGTGAAGTCATTCACTATATCACTATTAAATGAACTTGGTAACAAAATTAAATATACTTAATAAAGTTTTAGAAAATAATCCAGCTGGATAAGCATACTCATATGCAAAGCAATCTTTTATTCGTGAAAGAATTCATGTATTTCAAGCTATAATTGTTGGCTTAGAGGCAATTCATTACGTAAAATAGCTACAACTGCTGGCTTATAGGCAGCTCGTGACGTAAAATAACTACAGCTACTGGCTTAGAGGCAGCTCGTGACGTAAAATAACTACAACTGCTGGCTTAGAGGCAGCTCGTGACGTAAAATAACTACAACTGTTGGCTTAGAGGCAACTCGTTGCATAACATAATTACAACTGTTGGCTTGAAGCAACTCGTTGCATAACTTAAATTGTACCCAGTGTCATTGTCGACCGCACGATGCTCACGTAAAAAATAAATTGCAAGATGTAAAATTGTACCAGAAAATCATAAACATTCCCTGCGTCACTATTGAGTTCATTGGAAGCAAGCATGAAGGAATTACAGAACGCGCACAAGGAAAAAGTATGGGTCAGAAATAGTTTTCAGTTATATCTAAAACGAACTAAACCCAATTCTGTGTCACTAATCAAGGCAATTTTTTTCTAGGAGCGGTTCAAGATGATAGACATGAATCGTAAGTATTGACGAATATATTGCCCTTAGTAAGTGACATAATATCGAACTAATAATGACTTGGGCGAGTAATACCTATTTATGCTCATTTGAGGAGAATTGACTGAGAATTACATAATATTTTTAATGAATTTCTGAACTTTACATTTCATAATTTCACTCGAAGTAGAGGATTTATTTCAATTGACTTGCATTCGAGTAACAAAGAACAGAACAAAACTTTAGAATTTATTAAATAAACTAAAAAATGTTACCCATACGCGTGCTTTTGAGAAAGGTCGAGCGAGGACTTCTGGTCATTCTTACAAAAATCTGAAAGCCGAACTCCTTAGTAACGTACGTACATCGTTATTTCTCAATGACTACATTTATTAGCTACGCCGTATATACATAGTTTTTCAACACAAAATTTCTTTCATTGCTTTGATCTTGGTGAAAGCATTGCATTCAATTACAACTAGAGATCCCTGATCGTAAAATCATACTTTTTTCGTTCTTAACTATATGTAGATGCTAACGAGTATTGACTTTGGCATCTCTTGAAAGTCTTCGTGCGTCAAAGAACGTCGAGATGACTCAGTTTCAGGGTGCTGGCATTGTAATTATACGTTGCTACCGTTCATGCACGCTCAGTAAAATCGTTTATCAGTACACATATCCTCGCACCAAATTCAACCGACTAACCATTCATCTATGTTGCAGAACTTGTTCGAGGTCCCTGCAGGGCGTCACGCGGTAGAGTGAGTATCGTGACCTTCATTAGGCTACTAATGATTCAGAGTTACTTGGAATTCATGCTAAGTAGGCATACGAAATACGGGCTCAATCTAATCGAACTTATGTTTCAAATTTTTCGAAATACTTAGAAGACTCCACGATTGAAAAGAAAACTGTCGTTCCAGTAATTCAGCTTGAAAAATTAGGTTGTAACGAACGTAGCCTGGAAATATTGGCCGGAAAATTAACACAATCATGTTCGGAGTCGTTGAAAATCACGGTGACGTGTGTTTTAGGCAGAAACTGCCTAAAAACTATTATATTTCATTAATACAGTCATAGTTCTCATTATTGTTGAGCCCAGAGTTACTCCGCGTGACTGCGTTTAACACGAAACTCCCTGAGCTGTTTCTGCCTCAGTATTTATAGAGTAGTACTCGTGCTCGTGCTCGTATAACACTATCATGTGATTGAAGTACGAGTTACAACTATTGCCAGATAAAAGGTACTTGGGTGTAGTGAAACACATAGTAAAGAAAAAAGATGTTTTTAGTTTTTCTTGAGCTATTTATTTAAGACCGCAAGGACTGTCTTCGTTATTTTGTAACTAATGAAAATGATAATGGGCATCATGAATTTGAGTATCTGGGAATCAGAGTGAAGACTTTGACACAAGCTGGGACGGGAAAGATACAGAGAAATGAAAGAGAAAGGATAGTTTCAGGTTGAGAGTGCCTCGCAATCTAAAACTATTCTTTTCGTTTTTCATTTTTCTTTATTTATTCACAATAGTACCCGATCAATTCAGTTCAATGTTGAGTTGCTGCACAATCGAGCGACGCTGGGGACACGTCGGCCAATCCGATTAGAGTCTCGCCGTCAGTGACCTCGAGATTTTTTTTTAAAGCCCCTCCACCTGCAACCAAATCGTTAAAAACACAATTTTTATTGCTTTATGTTTCATTAGCGTCTCATCTCTAAGCTTGTTGTCCTCAATGCCAATGTCTAACCACTCAGGGTGATTTGTAGAGTGTGTGCTCTACCTTCAATTTAAATTCATTGGAGTTTAAGATTAATTGATTGAATTTTAAACTTAAATTTACGGTGTTCAAATTGAACTCGTTGCATTTCAGATTAAGTTGTAATAAGTAAATGATTATTTTGTTTGTGACTACATTGAATTGAAAAGTTCACGAAATAATGAAATTACGATAGGAACAGGCAATTGCCAATGTGAATATTTTTACGACGAAGCGCATGAAGTTAACATAATGGAAAAGATCACGTGAATATAATCGAAAATAACATATTCGTATAAAACCTCCGTTTTTCAGTCACGGGTGAAGTCGAGGATCCTGTTTTTTCATCCGCAGCGTAGTTGAAATTTGAATTTTATTCATTTACCGCTTACGGAGAAAGCTCAAATTGAGTGCACCGCGGAGTGGTATTTAAAATGCTTATGTAGAAGTGAAGAGTATCGGTTTCTGAGTGTTTGTCCAATTTGTGTGCATTTGAATGCAACCATTAAATTGAATTTTGAATTTTACTTAGCGAAACGTAAATTTTAGCGTAGAAAAACGTTTTTCTTGTCAACATTCCCAGTCTGTGACCGGAGAAAGCCCCCGTTTTGATTTCTCCGAAAAGTATGAATTTGAACTTTACGCTTTTGCATTGACGACAAATGTTTTGCAAGGCTCTAGGAAGTACATATACTTTTTCGCACATAATTCACCTTTTTTCATATGAAGTGTTTGCACGTGTCTCATTCTTATACTTGTTGGTAGCAAACCGCGCCTGAGATTATGCTGCGTGAGAGACATTTTTGATTCTAAACAAACCATCGTTGTTCTGATTTCTGCAAAATTTTCCCTTCCGTTTCCAGCCTGGTTACGTAACGAATTGGAACGGGTACGACTGCACGAAAATGTTCAACGATACTTACTGCTGTCCGATTCTGATTGTTCGTCCGACCTCTCCTACCACTGAAAAGCCTACTACCACTACGACCACTGATCCCAGTACGACCACTATTCCCATTACGACCACTGATCCCAGTACGACCACTGATCCCAGTACGACCACTATTCCCATTACGATCCGTGATTATTACTACGACCATGATACCACTACGACCACTGATACCACTATTTTCGCTGATTACCACATCTTCTATTACGACGACCATGATACGACTGCGACTACTGATACCACTACGACCACTGATACCACTACATCGCACTGATACCACTACGACCCCTGAAGACCACTCCTATCACTGGTATGACTACTTCGTTGATACCACTAAGCCCTTGATGCCACTACGACCACTGAATACCAGTAAGATCACTGGTATGACTATGACCTTGACACCACTATAAGCTCTGATACCACAATGATCACTGAGACCATACGAACTTTTTCTAGTTTGTTTCCTTCTGATTGTTCAATGATTCTTTTCATATAAGGCGTCATTGCAAGGGCTGCGGAAAAAGTAGAAGTTCATATAAAATTTTAATTAATTACTTCAGTTCCCTCTTACTGCAACGAAACACCACAGCTTTTCACGAGATTTCCATGCACACATTTTTTTTCAACATTGGATTCACATTTGACACAATTTTCATTACCTAGCTGGGTCGCCTACGAAGCGCGTAGGGCCCAGGGTAATTACCGATGTTTAGGGTAACTTAACGTTTCATCAGTGCATATCGGAGTTAAAAATATTCATCGTAGTTTTAATTGGCGATACTCCTTCGACCCTCAAACTTATAGCTACTGAAATTTAATTAGATCTTTTAGATCCTATCGTTTGACTTGAAAGCGGATTGTATAAATTAAAGCGAGTCGCCTGTTCACACAAACTGTACAAGATTGTACTTACGCAAGATTGTGCTTTGTAACTCCGTGCGACCGAATAAAATCTAATGTTAAATGCTGAAATACGCATCGTGGTAGATTTATGTTTCCGCAAAAATCATTGAGTCCCGGTATATTTGGCTTTCAAAAAGCCTGAATGTTCCATACTACAATATCTGGTGGTAATGCGTGGTAATATGAATTGTCACTGCAATATGAATTATTACGGCAATATGAATTATTACAGCAGTATGAATTATTACGGCAATATGAATTATTACGGTAATATGAAATATTACGGCAATATGAATTATTACAGCAGTATGAATTGTCACTGCAATATGAAATATTACGGCAACGTGAATTGTTATTACACGGAGTTTCCATTCATGAGTTTTTCTTTTCCTAAGAATCCTGAATTCATCATCGGAACTATATACATATATCGGACATGTTTGAAAAATCTGATCCTCAAGATTTAATTTAGTGACCAAAAAAATGCCTTTGAATTCTCTTGCCTTATGAAGTTATGAAATGAATGAGACAAAACCAGTCGCACCCCTCGCACATAGAGTCATCAGTCCTCATCCCACAGTGTTCCAGACCGGAACCATAATTCGTGGGCAAAAGGTTTACTGCAATGATTGGACAATGTTTTTAAATCGATATTCTGAGCCACCAAATAAATGGAATACGCTGTAAATATTTTTCCGACTGACTGATCAGCTTTAGGGCACAATTGGGAGGGCTTAGAGTATCTAGCATAACTGATAAGCATTTTTTCTAAATCACATATGACAAAGGGGAAGCAACATGTTGTAATTGGTGAGGTTCAATGCTAGTTCTTTGATATCAGTCATGGAGTTCCTGTAGGTTTTTTTTAGGACCAGATGTTACTTGAAATTAATTCATGATGTATTTATTCTTGAATTTTTCTTTTTTCCTGATGAGAGTTCAATCCCTATAGATTTTCGTAATGTAAACCATGGTGCAATGGCAAATGAAATCCGTTGAGAGTTGCAAAAAATTTCAGTGCGGCTAAAATAAAATAAAATATGCAGTAACATTGATGAAACAAAGTTCATACTAATCTCTTTTGATTAGAATGCACATCTTCCGTGCATCAAAATTGGGGATAGCCAGATTAAACAAATGGTTTAATTTAAATTGTTGCAGGTTAACATTGATCAAAGCGATAAGTACATTGATAAGTACACTCCAAGCGTTCAAAATGAATCTTGAATCCTATTTCCTATCAAGACTTAGAAGACATTACCATTCAATTATAGTCTCATATCCTAAAGGATTGTTGGAAGACAATTCAAATTCTATATCACTAAATTGATTCAGAGAATATTTTAGAATACATAGTCTCCATTGACAAAACGTAATTTGATTCCTAATTTTAAAACATATCTTCTCCTTTCCACAAATTCTGTACTTGATCAGTTTTGTGTAAGCTAAGTGTAAGTGCATCAGGATTTTTACATGTACAAATACGTGTACGCTTAGCATAAGGTGCTGTAAGATGTCCTAAAAGTCACAGAACTTATTCAGGCCTTCAAGTAGATATGTATAAAACTGTCCATTGTGATAATAAAAGAAATCCATGTCTGTAATATCTTTTAATGACGATCACTTGCAGTAATAAATAGTTTCAAATTGTTGTTTCAGAAATGTGTTTACATTTCTTCGGAATATGCTAGATATTTTCGGCCGAAACGTTCCAAATAATGTACAAAATAAAAATTCAGTCATGTCAAGAACAAGACGAAAAGGCAGGGCATGCAACTAATAAAAGTAAAACAGACATACATACTTTTTACGATACAAAAAGAGCCATCAGAGCGTCGAGAAATTTGAAATAAAATACAGTACAAATACACCGCATAAGTATGCAGAGATACTGAAGCTTTCTGATATTTATGAATTTTCCCTACGTGCTTTCATGTATTGAAATTTAACTAATGAAGCTGATAAAGCCCTGAAATAATTAGTAGCTGCTTATGAAGATCCTCTCTAGTAGAGTCCTGACTTTTCGTTTTACTTTCGAACAGTTCTTGCGTTCGACCTCAGTGAAACGTGCTCGAAGTCGCGACATTTCGTTCCCCTGTAAAAGCCGCAGGTTAACAGTCATGTTCTTGGAGTTTTGGAGGCTTTTAAAAAGCCAAACGAAAGATAAATAGAGATGTGCAATTTTGATTTTGTGAATAGATATCGGTGGGCCTATTCTCAGTGCAATAAGTCCAAGAGAATAGTAGTGGTATTAAGATACTTGAACCAATGTTAATAGAAATATCTTTTAGGTTCAGAGAATGGGGATTCAATTGAAAATGATCTAAGATTGTCAACAATTATGGAGCATTTAATAAAGGCACAAAAATATTAGTAGATGGTGTTGTGCGTCCTGCTATATAGAGTTGTTCGGTCTCCACAGCTGCTCGAAGTCTCGACAGTTCAGGAGCCTGTGCCTAAATGCCTAGCCTAAACGCATGAGCCTAGCCTCACACGAACCTCGCGGGTGCCTTGCCAGAATGTGGATGGGTTGCACCTCAAATGAAAGTTCTGATATTTCTGATATTAGCTTAGGTCTCAGGGAATAAAGCCTGTTTTTGTGTTTGATAAGTTTATGGGTGTTCAAAATTTTGTGCTCCGCGTTTATTCATGTTAACAGTTTAGTTTGTGCACGGTGTTCTTTTGTGTTAACGTTTAGTTCGAGCTCAACGTTAATTAATGTTTACCCTTTTGGTTCTGTTCAATAAATGCTAAGTTCGGTAGTATTGAGTTCTTTTGGGAAAGCTGATTTTTTTTTGCAGGGTTCCTCATACTGTTCACACTGGCATTCATGAATGTAAGACTTGTAACCCAAGTCAATTTATGCTCTTCTAGTACGGCAAACATTACAAAAAGCGACATGAAAACTTCGAATTCAATGCTTTCTGCTATTCACGAGAGATGCGAGCCTTTTATCTGATTTCTTACATAGACATTGATGAAATAAATTGTTACAGGACAGTCTCATAACCTATTGAAAAACCTAAATATCATTGACTTATATGAGCTTACATTCATTTCAAATATATTTTAAAATACACAGCTTTCCATTGGCCAAATATTATGAAATTCTTATTTTTAATCTTAATCCATTTTTTCAGTTAACTCATTCATTTATCAGTCTTGAATTCGTTTTGGTGAGTGCTTTTGGTTATATATGTATATTTGTGTATGTATACTTTAGAATGCGATTTCTATAGTGTGACCCAGCAATCATAAACTGTTCCCTTATATATTTTCATTGTAGTCGCGTTAACAAACCTTCATTTATAATTTTCAACTGATAGTACGCTCGTGATAAAAACCAATTGAAGTTGCTTGGCCTTAAGGGCACACCTGGCAATATTTTGAGCAATTAGGATGCAAATCTCTGAAGAGATTACAAATTGCTGATGTTCGGCAACCTGTGCAGACATGCAACCTACGCCAAATATTCACTATACATGAAAACGCATTCGATTTCCTTCACCTAACTCCAGTCTCATGGTAAAGTATTCAAAAACTTTGAATTTGCAGAAGTCGGAGGGCAGATATAAAGGAGGGTGAGACTATGACCGTAACCCCATAACCCAATCACCCTTTTCCACGAGTACTGCGTTCAAGTTGTCTATGACAGATCACCGCATTTCAGGGCCGAAATTATTTAATTAAACCTAATGGGTTCTCACATTTTTATTCCTTGAGAGAACAGGACAATTATTTTCCTGGGCTGTAAATCAGAAAAAATTCAGCAATTCGTTATTTTTCGTCGCAAAATTCGGTAATTTTTTTTTTGAAACAGAAAAATATTCAACAAAAACGGAATAAATCATTAGTCTTTAGTGCGTGTAAGTTTTATTTTTCAATATACAACTAGTCATAATGTTGTCGAAGTAGATTCGCCGTGAGGAAGAAATGCTGAGATAAGGGTTTTCAATGAATGTTCAAGACCTTGCGTGCCATGAATTTTACTGCAAGTTCTGCCAGGTAACCTCCCCAGTAAATTTTTTAAAGAAGATGGACAGCTTTTATGATGACAGATTCTACAATGAAAGATTTTTCGATGCTGAAACATTTTATGTTATAGCAGAAACTTTATTATACGTCAAGAGTTACAAGCGTAAGGTACGGATGAAGTTTGCATGAAGAATACTTTATATGGAAGCAAGCTATAACCCATGGTTTTGAATGATGGCTTTAGAAAATAGAAACTCTTTCCACTGTACCCAAAAAATGAAACAAGTAATGCATACGATTTATGCTCTGCAATGTGGAAAATTACATAAAATACTCTGGCAAGATTCACATTCATCCAACCAGGCGTCAATCTTCCGTAGAGTACTGAGAAAATTTTCAGTTTTGATGAATATCGAAAAAAAGGAAAACATAGGAAAGTTGTAGGCATTTTTTAGCTTACGTAAGCCTCTAAACTCAGTCGAACGATTCTTAAATTTCAATACGGTGCTGAAAGTTCTACACCACACGTCTAGTAAATGAGCATATTTCAAAGCATCCATTGAAGCGTGCTAAAGACACCACATGGTGCTCCGTTGGTGAGGTGAGTATAATTGCTGTAGTGGTGATAAGTGAGGAGCAAACTGATAATTTCAGACACTAGAATGAAATATGGCAACAGGAACGACTCAAATGAATTATTTTTGGGTCTGGGCCCAAGTTCCGTGCCTCTGGACAACAATCACTCACAGGCACCCGAGTAAACAAGAAGTAGGATGGTAGAACAATTTAAAAAACAAGTAGTATTTCTACCACCTGTGTTCTGTGGCCATTATCACTAGTATTCCCTACTGCACCTATGCAATGAAAAAAGAAAAAGGTATCCAAGAAAGTAACACTAACATCTACATTTATCGATTTTCGCAAACAGGTATCTGACCTTTCGTACATAGGAAAGCAAATGTTTTTCAGAAGTACGATCCTATGTCTCACTAAACTTTCCCTTGGATCATCATCGAGTTTTGAACATGACCTGCTGGGATATTTTCTATACGTTATTTATCTGGACATTTTTTGAGTCCGTTGAATTTGCCATTTGAGACTATACTCTTTGGTGGATGGGGACAAAATCAAATACTTTCAACAGGAATCCAATTCAGAGTCTAGGACTTTACACGGATTTTTTATTACTTTTTGGGCGTTATTTCATTTAAGACCGTTATCGCCGCCATCGAAAAGCTCTGCTATTCTCAAATATCGTAGAAACTATAACCAAGATACGAATATTTTTAGGTCTCGAATACATAGTTGACCTCACAGTCTTCCTTGTTGAAGCTAGATGAGTTTCAGGTGTTGAAGAAGCTGTTCGTCGCTAAAGTTCCAGAAATTAGGAATAACTTGAGTTGCGATGCGTTGAGATCTGTCTACTTCATGGAAGTCTCAGTTCAGGATGGGAAACCAATGTTGTACTGCGTGTCCCAGATGTCGTCGGGCCCAAACTTTATAGAAAAGTATTATCAACGTCTTTGAACCTATAGTTAAGATATTTTACTATGAAACAGAGAACTCCGGTGGAATTCTTGACATTTTTTCAAATTGTCTCCTATGCTTGAGATCCATTATGGAAGGGATACCAAGATCTCTTGGTTGCTTTACCACTTCACCACACATGTCTATCGTTCATTGAGTGATGGAAATTCAATTTACTAGATCAAGGAGCATAACAAAGCATTATTCAATGTCAAAACCTATTTGCTAGGCTTCGTTTTATCAGAGTAGACATTTGAGACCTGTTTGAATGGTTATTCTCTCACGCTCAGTAAACTTCCTGAGGCAGAGTTTCGCATCGTCTACGAAATTTTTGATTTTAGCGATTTTACTATCGTGATCATTGGTGGAGTTGTAAAGTGGAATGAGGCAAGACGCTTCTTTTAGTTTTGTCCAGTCACTATATTGCTCGAGAATCATAGCTCACTGAGTGAGACCAGTGAGCCGATTTCAATCAGGTCAAAGTAGTCCCCTTGAATACCACACGCTTCGACTTTGACAATAAGCCTCTCTTTGGAAACTTCATTGACGGCTGTTGAAAGTCGAGGGATGTGCGATCCTCTAATTTCACTATCGTTGATGTGGTTGACTTCTCTAAAGAAGTGTAGAAGATTTTCATCTTCAATTTTTAATACCTTTAATTTCTTCTTAGAGTTTGATACTGTGAAAACTTGCTCTGTGCGTATCTCATAATTTAAAAGTTTGAAGATGATGTAATGTAGCGATAGATCTTACTATAAATTTTTTAATGAAGACGCTGAAAAAAGTCTCAGTAGATTTTGATTCATAGAATCCCGAATTGCTTCAAAAAAATTTCACCGCAATTTTCAAGCATAGAAGTGATTGATATAATTATAACTGGAAATAATTTTCATAATATTCATTATACACTTCATATACGCATATGGCGTATTAGTAATTTCAAGAGACTTACGAAGCAAATTTCGTAGACATTTCTTCCGTTTTTAAATGTCTTTCTCAGACATGGCCTTCGTCTTTTCGCGTTTGTAATTCCCTTCACTTTTCGTGACATTCGACTAGCACTTTTTCCTAACAAGACTTGGGATATCGGCGCTCAAGGGGTTTTATCTCGTGACTTACGCCTTCTTTACGCAGTAAACGCCCAACGCAGTGTCTACGAGGAACAGGCGGTCTTCGTACAAGAACTTGTTTTTCTCAAAAGACAACACCACGCAGACCTCGTCTCCTCCAGTAGGTTCCCCTTCCCTCCACCTGTTGTCCATGTCTTCCACCGACGCCACGACTGAGCCTTGGGTGTCCCTGTAGCTGCCGTCGATTTGTCGCCTCATGTCAAGCCACACACCGGTGTTGTCTGTCAGCCTCAAGATGGAGTAGTCCTGGAATTTATAACTTTCTTTCAGGGTATTTGCAAAATTTATTGAGTAAAATTTATGATGGAGCTCATGCATTCAGAGTATGTTTCGATTTATTTCAGAATTCAGGTCATGGGTGACTATTAGTTTGTCAGGGAAAACTGTATATACATTTAAATGTGTATTCGTAACTCATATAACACACTTCAATGATAATACACTCAGCATGGTTGTCAGGTCAATCTTCAAGGACGACAGTCCGGCTTTCAGTACTCAGTCCTGTGGCATCACTTAGTATGTTTTGTACGTCTGCAAGTTTTTATACTTAGACTCTTGATCAAGCATGTCCAAGTACTAACAGTAAGAAGTCATGGAAACAGTGAAATTGTATGTTTTTTTAAATTATTGAAATAGCAGCCATATGTAGAGGTCATTTTTTGTCAGAAACTTTTTGTAAAATAAGATTTTATACTGAAGGACACTTTAAGGGGAAATAAGTAGGTTTGCAGAGAGTTTGGATGAAGTTGGAATTTCTTATTTTTCGAGTCATTCCCTGTTTATTGACATTCAGTGCGAAAGTTTATCAAAGAATGATTTAAAACCGAAATATTGTAATGGTTTGCAACTTCATTTTGCCGTGATTAAATGCATGGAAATAAATAGCAGTTAAAAATGCTTCCCGTCAATACGTCGAGTTTGAAACGAGTAAAAAGAGTACCCTAAATTTCATTCAAGAAGTGACGGAAATTATGTTTTCAATGTACCAGAGTTTCTTCATACAACACACTGCGCGTCTCATAAAAAAGAACTCTGATTAACAAGTAAAAACGATCATGAGGAGCTATGTTGCCACCCCTAAATTCCTTCTTTATCGTTTGTCATATTTTTTGTACGAGTTTCCTGTACCGTTTTCGTCATTTACTACAGCAGAGCGCTTCTATTAAACCCCTGTCAAATGCTACTCACGAGACAATCAACAATCTGGTACGGTGTGAAACTTAAGTCAGGTAGTGATGGAGGGCACAAATGTACGAATTATTGTCTATGGTGGCTACAGAAATTCTCCTGATTTAGTGACTAAGTGAATTAAGGATTCGTGAATTCTAGTGCTCTGCTGTATATATCTCTTGTATTTTCTGTGTCTTCAGATTAAAGAAATTAATCCGTATTGATATTAAACAGGTTGAACCTCCCATATCAGGCCACTTTCGAACGGAAAATTTCAGGGCCATTTCGCTTCATTTTCACTGCGCTTCCTCGTATTGCTTGCAGTTAGACTTCTTTCCTTTTCAGCATTTGGTTTATCTCCTATTACCGGTGGACCGTTAGAACGTCTGTATAACAAGTAATGCTGAATTGTGAGCGTAAATAAAAAGCCGAATTCCAGACATGGGAGCTTCATCACAAAAGTTCAAGTTGAATTCGAACTTTTTACTGTTGCCTTGGAAGGCGGGGGCTCACCCTGGGGTGGGAGGGGTGGGGCACCAGCTGCATGCCGCGGCTTCGGCAGTGCTGCCTCGCTGCGCTGCAACAAATCAAATGCAACAAATCAAATGCAAATAAATCAAATGCAAATAAATTAAATGCAAATAAATCAAATGCAGATAAATCAAATGCAAATAAATCAAATTTTTGTCACTCCTCTGAGGACCCCTGGCAATAGGTAAGGATATTAGCAATAATTATTTTTTTTGTCTTAAATTCTTACTGTTTAGTACGGAGCTTAGGTGATTATGCACACTAGTGCATGAAGATGAAACGACTGCTGAAATGTATCGTTTATGGAAAAATTAGTTGGTTCTAAATTTAGTTTCTGCTGGGTTAATCAAACGATTTTTGTGGAATTTCATGCCTGAGATGTAAAACGATCAACTGACATGATTAAACCTTATGTAATGCTTTTTATGAGTATTTTGGAATAATATTTTCATGATGATTACGATAATGATGGGATATTGCATTGCGAAAAGTTTGTCGTTTATTTGAAACAAGATATTAGGCATGTATATTTGTATTATACTATAATTGCTTCTTAGTTTCCTTGTGTGCTTTAGTTAGATGCTCATTACCCATTATTAGACAATATATTTGGCAGTTCACCGCTTCAAAAGAAGTTGTCTGAGTCAAAATCTTCCACCAGAAGATCTATAATTATCTATAGTTACCCGCCCTCATATCGCCGCTGGAAAGTTGTTAAAGATAGACGATAAAGATAAAGGTAGACTGGGACAGGGTACCTACTTGAAGGACCGAGATGTGATCGATGCTTCGTAAGCCTTTAGCGCCCCTCCGTGGTAGTCCAGCATCCTGTACAGGAAGTCGAAGTTCACTTCGTACGCGTCACCGCCAGCTGTTACCTCGTCCACCATTAGCAAACACATGTCGTTCTGTGGAGCAGAAACTTGACACCCTAAAGTTACGCAATCTTTTACAACTTCCCGGACAGTTTTCAGGCGAAAACATGTCGTTTTGAGAAGTTTTTTTACCTGCTGCAGCAGCATGACTGCTCGCAAATGGTCGGGTCATGGTGAAAGTGTCGCGGAGAGGCGAATAAACTCATTTTCATTTGTTTTTTATTTTAAATCGAAGTTATGAAGGCTTGATATTTGCTAGTCGCGTAATAGCTAAAAGCGATTGTAAAGATGAAAATGACTGAGGAAGTCGTTGTGACTCGGGATGTAGAGGCTGGTATTTGTGTTAGTTGTTGTACATAAATAATGTTCACTGAATAACGCTAATTAATAAGAAAAGTATCCGTACATTCTTCGCACACGAGTGATACTGGAAAAACTAGATAATCGACAGAAAATTTAGGCAGGCGAACGTTGATAAAAATCTTTTTATCCGAATACAAAGGTGAAATGAGTAAATTATGTTATTCCTAACAAATCCTGATTTTACAACGAATTTTTGAAAACAGAGATCGACTAAACAATATGTACACAATCTTAAAAATACATATATGTAATTTTACATTTGGCATTGGCGATTATTTATAACTAACAATTCGGATATATACATACATATATATATATATATATATATATATATATATATATATATATTCTTTTAACTAATAATTCAAATTATTAGTTAGAAGTAATCGATAATGCCAAATGTAAAATTACAAATATGCATTTTTAACATTGGTACATATTGTTTAGTCGATCTCTGTTTGTTAATGTAAATTAATAATGTATATAATGATGAGGTCTGGGAATATCAATGTCATTCATTTTTTGACGAAACATCCGATACATAATGATGTATATGAGATGGACCTTCAATTATATATATATATATAATATATTATACATATATATATAACTAACTCTCTTATATATATATATATATAATTTATTATGTGTAGAGATATAAGAGTGTATGATGAATATTTTTTCAGGTTTAAGCTACCCTAGACGATGAGATTGACGGAAGAACAACGAGGTACGTGAAGATGCGAAATGTAAATCATTTCGAGGACTACGTCACAAGCGCCTTCACAAGCATGATTTCAATCGATGCAAGTGTGTGGTCATCAACAGCGAGAAAGTCGCGAGTACTTGTTTCAAAACAATGATAATCATACAGAGCATATTATATAAATAAAAAGGATTGTCCAGCATGAAATGTTCATTTTTCCTAAGTGTGAAAACTTTTGACTGCCCCTGCACAAAGGGTACGAAAATTATTACAATATTTTGTAAAACCTATTTAATCCCCTCACTGGAATTTATTTCCATCACTTCATCCTAACCTATCCCAAAGTGCATCAAAGCTCGAATTTGTTCCATGTGAGTCCTATTTACTTACCTTGGTTTTGTCAATATAGAAGCCTCCGCAGGACTCGTTCTCCAAGCACTTCAGGGCACACTGGGCTCTGGAGCGCACGGAACCGGATCCTAACATCCATAATACTTTGGGCATTGTCAGATACACGATGGTAAATGTGGCCTGAACAATGGTCACCATAATTAAATAGACAAAAAAACACGAGAACTCTGTGAAACGTCTCAATTTGTTTATAAGACTATTGAGTCGTGAAGCTGGGTTGACTATGTGTAACTAAACTAACTTTGACCATAGACTAAAATATCGTAGAGCTAAGTTAAAGGCGACGAGTAACAATCCATTCAATCACCTGGCAGGGGTTGGGAACCATCAATAAGAGAAAAAAGTCTTACTGTCGCAAGAACTGGTGAATACAAACGAAAAGGAAGCCAGAAAATTAATATACCAACGTTAAAATACAAATACTTTACTTCTAAGTCTATGAGAGGTCGAATCATCCTCGATTCTTGGGAGAAATACCCGCGCTTTAGGCAGTCAATATTTGCCACGTTTTTCAAGACGCTTTCAAGCTTGTGAATGGCTGTAGCTACCTTTCGTTCTTTTGAGAAATTTGAAGCATTACTGAAATTTTTAATCTTGATCTTGTCCTGTCGGGTTAAAGAGATTGCTGCATTCACATTGATCTGAAAGTTTCTGATGCTCCTGAGCGGAAAAAAAGTTACTGAATTATTCCCAGCGTCGACAAGTCAACCAGAAGAACGATTCCTGTTTTGGTTAAGAAAACAATTTTTTCACTGTATTTTTCCCGACCAGCGTAATGACATTTTGGCTAATTAAGATAATAATTAATTATGTAACATTTTACTACGGAAAAGTCTTAAAAACTCTAGTCAAGTCAACAGGACTTCACTCAAAATTTACTGATACCAGCGGGGGAATATCAATGTAATAAGAGGATTCTTCCCAAACGCTTATCAGCAGATCACGATCTACTCTGTGGATCAGTGGATTAATTTTATAATCAAATATTTAGGGCCGTAGACGCTTATGGGTAGCAGTGAAACATTATTGTTGTCTGTTGCATATTTCTTCAAGAAAGAATCGCGATGAGGTCTGGGAATCTCACAGACAAACATAAAAAAAAGACCTTAAGCCCTCTTTCGAACAATCCATCATTTGGGCGTTTTTGATCGGAAAAGGCTTTTTTATTGGAAAAAAAGTCAGGGAGCGTAGCGGCGGGTGTTGCTTGCAACTGTAGGAATAAGTTAACTTGTGATTCCAATTCAATTTTTAGTCTGTCGTGCAATTTTGTGATGTATCAAGTAGTATTGATTACGACTCATTGGAAGGATTTTACCTAAAATTTGTACACTTCTAATTGATTTGTTAGAGGATGGTGTTAGAAACATCAAAACGTCGCAATTTTAAATGTATTGATTCCCAGGAGTTTTGTTCAGCTTTTGACTCACATTGATTATTTTAACGTGAATACTAGTATTGGAGTGTTTTTAACACCCCTTTCAAGCAAAGACCTCGGAAAATAAAGGCTACAACCATCGACGGCCAGTGGGGCGGTGATCCATCATGTCGAGAAATGGATTGATGCGAAACTGCCTTCAGCACAGTGGAAAGCCAGTGTTGGAGCATATTGATAGAGGCTCTCCAGTAACAGAAATGCCTACTAAGAAAAAGGAGCCCTCAGTCTTGTCATGAGATGAAGCAGAGAAGGCGATCTCCTCAGGGGCTCCTTGGCGTTGCAGTTACGCGCTCAGTTCTCAACTGAACAGACCGCGAGTGGCTCGACTTCCGGCTGTGCAGGCTGATTTTGCTCAACCACGGAGTGCTTCCTTTGTGAAAGGAAGCTGAAACCATGAATTTCTCATATCATTTACGTGTAATTCATCATAAGGCATTGAAAATTTAATGTTCAGATGCATGTCAATATCGTTAGAATAAAGTTTCTTTCTGAAAAAACCAAAGCCATGCCTAACTTTCATTTGACCCGTAGTTTCTAAACCCACATTTTCCATTTATGGCAAAAAATAATAATTCCAGAAAATTTTCATTTAGAAATCTGACAGAAAAAAAAGAGATCAACTTGCCAAATTAGTACACACATACAGAATTTGTTTTGCATCGAATAGTGCGTGATTAGGGCTGTTAGAAAACTGGCCTATCAAAAATAGGATCCTTTCAACAAAGTGAAATTTACGCATCCATTCACCAGTGTGTGCTCAATTCACTGTACTTGGATAGATGAATGACAAGTACATTAGTTTGCACGGCCGAGTGTTGCTGCATAATTGGCTAAAACAAATTTTGTGTTGATGGAGGAAAATTGAGCAGAGCCCATTTTCACGCCAATTTTTCTTATGTTGAGCACTGATATTTGAGCATATTTTTACAATCGGTGAAAAATAATGGGCAGAACCCATTTATACGCTCGTTTAGGAGTAATCACAAGAAGTTTGTTGCTGCTTGCACGGAATCCATTGATGGACATTTGAGTACGATAATAAACATCGCTCCTCCGCCGTAAGCGCTTTGTAAGATGGTCATGAAATATTAAATGAAACCTCTCAGGTTTAATTAAACGCCGAGGACGATGTAAGCGTGAGTCAAGGAACAGCAATGCTAAGACATCAATAAAATATTTAGTAGCTATAAGCTTCCGCAATTAGAGCATCAGCGTGGATGAGGGTAACAAAACGTGGAATAAAATCCGTAAGTATAAAAACTTAGAAGGAGAACTGTAAAAACTTCAATTACGCGTAAGAGATGAGTCCATTCAGTAGACTATAAAACCTCTAAAATAGGGCAGTACATCATCATGTGCTCTTATAACGCGTTGTTTTCTGCTGCAATCTTTGTATGAACGTTTGAGCAAATGGAAAGCCAGACCATTCGTGAAAATCTCACACTTCTATGTTCATTTTTGCGTTTAATATGGACATGCTCAGAACACTGTGTGCGTGGCAATATAAGTTAGAACCCTCGACACTTTGAAACAGCTAATGGTAGAGGTGATCCTGCTAAACTTAGCTTTTTGCTGAATGATTACCAAATGGGTGATTAACACTGCGTTGTTCATCTGGAAGTTTCAAAGATAATTAGCTGGAAACCTCTTAGGAATAATACCAATCTAACAGAAAATATTTTATAAATAAGTAAAGGAAGAAAAATTACACACGAACCCACTACCTAACGCAGGGAAAGCATGCGAATCGATAATGAATGATTAAATTAGCACTGAAGTTTCTATCCATCACGCGTGGCCGTCGCTCCAACCGCAGCGTCTTCGAAGATAAATTCCTTGACGGACGGAGGGCCCTGACGCTGCCGCCACACTGTAGGCCTGAGGTGCGGTCCCTCGAGTACCTCACACTCTCGTGCCAGACTCCTCAACTCATTTAAACTTATATGAAAATGGAAAGGTGCCCATGTAAGTTTCAATGGAAATGGGAAGCCCCATCATTAAAGCTTCGATGGAGATTAGAAGCTCGATCTCTGAGCCTGAAGATTTTAAGAGAACCTTCCAAAACTCAGAAAAATTCCCTTCCAAATGAAAAAATCTTCACTCAGATAATTGAAGTTGACAATTGCTGAAATTTAGCAAAGCATCAGTAGAATGACGGTACAATTAGCAGAAATACAAACTCATTAAATATTGCTTGCAAGTCTGGATTATTAACTACCACTAAGTGACATAAAGAGACAACAAAGAAAAAATATACCCCCAAGTAAAAAAATTCTCTCATTCAGTGATATCATCTATTTTCAGCTCAATAACGCCCATTTTGAAATAAGGACGAATATAACTATAATTCAGTGAAATAACTTCATACCTGAATGAACTATGAAAAATTCAAATGGAGAGCAAAAGGATGGAAACGCCTCTGGACTGCACCCTATCCGTATCGTTAAAAATATTTCCCGTCTGAAGACTTAGTGTTTACTTAGAGGGACCGTTCCATTTTTGAAAAAGTTTTTCCCTATGGGACGGATTTGCTTCAG
>VOMN01005103.1:0-30599 GCA_014899125.1 Orchestia grillus | reverse complement strand
GGTTGGACCGCCATAGTTAGCGACAAACTAATCGCTACATACCTGCCTATTAATATATAAAATCAAATAGATTTTAAATCGTTGTTCAAAATTATTCAAACAGTATCACGCAAGAGAAATTTTTGTGAAAGCGAGGATTTTCTTTTAAAGTATCTCTTGAGAGACTTCTAAATGTTTCAGTACGAAAATTATTAATTAGTTTCATTGTGAAGGTTGTGTCAGCGAGTAATTTCTTATAATTCAAATTTGAGCTCCGTATTTTCTGTTCAGATACATAATTCACACTATACAACAATTATTTACAAGAAACCAAGTACATACACAAAAAAATAAAATGTATTAAATGAAAGTTAAGATAGGCAAAGCCTCCCACAAACATATTGGTAACCGAGCTTTCTTTCTTTTGCAAGGCGCTTGTGCATGCAATGCGCATGTGCTTGAAAGGCGCCTGTGCATGCAGCAATGCAGAAGTAACCAGCAGTCGACTCAAGCCTCGCCATTATGTTCTGTGAAACCGAGAGCAAAATCAAGGATAAGACATGAAAAGCATCGTTTGAAAATAAATACATTTTCTTTCACGGGGTTTTTACTACAGAATAAATTTTTAATAGCGGTTCAATCAGGTCACTTGCTCGTACTTATTGATGCACTTCTATAAACTAAAACAAATTTTGAGGCAGCCATGAAGCACAAATGAAAGTAAGAACAGATATGATGCTCAGAAAAACTCTTTTGAATCGAGCTCGTGCAAAAAAAAATGACAGCATTTCGAAAATTCTCGCATTAAATTCGCTGTCACTACGCTTGGATCGCCTACAGAAAATCACAGCATTTTTATTGCAATTTTGGTGTTAAAGAAAATAATCAAGGAGTTGTCAATGCTGTTCAGAGGTCGTTGGCTCTGTTGCGAAAGTGATAGCGTGATGGCCTCATAGGCAGGAGACCTCGAGTTTGAGCCCTGAGCGAACTTCCCCCGCCAAAAGAATATTATATTCGATATCCCTAAACAAGGCGGCACACCAGTATGGCCCGGGACGTGGTGCTCAGAACCAATTTGAAGGTATACAAGATGGTGTTTGCCTTCGCATGCAGACGCGTGGTATTTTACGAACGATCGTTTCCGTAACATTACTTAGAGTTGACGTCAAATGCGCGGCTTGCGAAGACTGATGTACAGGAGTCACACTCTAGCGTGCGCATCGTTCTCCTCAGTGCAGTTTGGACAAAAACATTTTACGTCGTTGAGATGCTACCCGTTAGACCTAAGTGGAAACAAATTTAAAAAGGGAAAACAGCACGAAGCATGATTCTTTTAATTATGATATCGTGAATTACTTTCAAGTAATTAGTTTTTACAACACGTTCCTATGAAATAACTTTTTGTGAAATCCCATGTGAAAATCACAATCCTCTTTGGCTATGAATCACGTCGCATCTTGATTAGATTTTCCCAGGCTAGCTTCTTCGCCGGAACATCTATAATCATCTACAATTTTACCCTCGATTTTTTTTGTAAATTATTTTGTCAATTTATCTATGGGAGAGGGTGGAGGGCCTTAAAAGTTAGACTGGGCTACTGCACCCATTGCAGCTGAACATTTAAATGGAACAACAAATTCCGAAGTTCTTTTATTCAGTGACTGAAGTTCCGACCATCTCAGCCATCAATTCCTGCATGTTAAACTTGTACCAAATAAATCCGCATTTGTTTCCAGCCATGGACACAGCCGGTACATGGCTCTGGTTAGGCTCAGTATGTCGGTCTGACTTGCGTCAGGTAATGAAAGGAAAAAATAAAAGTTCTGAGCTGACCAGAGCTTATGGTTTTTAGCGGAGGTATTTTTTGGCAAAAGCATAACCGGAGCATCTTTTCCTCACCCACGCGTGGAGTTTTTTAGTATCGTATATTGACGTTATGTTGTTGTTTAATTTTAGTGAATGTTTATTTCGTCAGTTTTCAGGGTTTCAGGGAGAACAACAACACGCTTCAGCGTGCTAAAGTGGACTCACGTTTTCACTCCTTTAAATTTTACTTCGAGTGTGAGATATTTCTCGAAGTGCACCACGAATGAGGGTACCGTTTCCTACACCAGCCTCAGGGCGACTTGATTATGGTCACAAAATTTTAAAAAGTACCCAAAAATGATTCTTTTTCTCCGAGGAAAAGAAAATATCTCGCACATCCTAGAGCGGCTCTGCGTTTCCCTGTCTCATCACTGCACAGAAGTCAACCGGATTTTAATCTTCCTAGCAAAGAATATTTACTCGGAAGTCTATGCAAATATCCCCTTCTTTGGATTGGCTGCTTTGAAGCATTGCCTCAATTCTGCACCAGAATCTTCAAGAGTTTTTACTTCGCGGAAACGGAACGCAAACAATTCAGGGCCGGATGAAAAATTTCCCGACCTTTTGCGGTAAACAGTTGAGAACCTTTGACAGCGGCAGATGAGGTTCTTGCTTTGGAAGTTAAAGGCCAGGTGTGGTGTTAAAAGATTATAAAGCCGGGACAAGAGTAACTTCTTTGCATGATACGTTTTATTGAAACGACTGATTTTAAGGCAGTGGTTGCGTTGGTAATAGATATCGAACATATATTCCGTTTGGTCCCATGTATTTATACAAGTTTCATTTTGATTGAAGTAGGGAAGCGTCTTGAAATAGACTCTTCATGAATTCTTTAATTCGCAATATAAAATTATCAGCCCAGCTGCTTCTTTCTGAGGGATAAGCATTTTTTGAGAGTAGTGTAATCCAGGGTAAAAAGTTACAAGTTTTTGTGCCCCTATAAATCCGAAATCAATGCGTTTAATCAATCAAATGTGTATGTAGTTGAACCACAGGAGAGCGGCGAGCATATCAAATAACATAATCGAAGTATGCATTATCGCAATCGTTTCTCAATCGATCTTGTTTTTAACCTTTCTCAGCATGATATTTTACCCCACTATCGGGGTAAGCCGTCAGACACCGGGGAGAAAGGAGACTAGCCGGGGTAAATACTTAAACTCATCTGAGCTTTTTTTTAATTTTAATTGGGTAGTTCATGAATTACCACGAATATTTATTCTGAGAAACACTTAACCAGAAACATGAACAAACAAAATCTTCAAAACACATAACATGAAATACCACTAACATTCAGTCTAAAAAATCTGAAATACCGCGAACATCCAGTCTACAAGACATGAAATACCGCAAACATCCAGTCTAAAAGAACATGAAATACCACAATCAGCCAGTCTACAAAACATCAAATACTAGAAACTTCCAGTCTACAAAACATGAAATACCACAAACATCCAGTCAGCAAAACATGACATACCACAAACATCCAGTCTACAAAACATAAAATACCACAAACATCCAGTGTACAAAACATGAAATACCACAAACAACCAGTCTACAAAACACGAAATACCACAAACATCTAGTCTACAAAACACGAAATACCACAAACATCCAGTCTACAAAAAACGAAATACCACAAACATCCAGTCGACAAAACACGAAATACCACAAACATCCAGTCTACAAAACATCAAATACCACAAACATCCAGTCTACAAAACATGAAATACCACAAACATCCAGTCTACAAAATATGAAATACCACAAACATCCAGTCTACAAAACATGAAATACCACAAACAATCAGTCTACAAAACATGAAATACCACAATCATCCAGTCTACAAAACATGAAATACCTCAAACATCCAGTCTACAAAGCATAAAATACCTCAAACATCCAGTCTACAAAACATAAAATACCTCAAACATCCAGTCTTCAAAACATGAAATACCTCGCACGTTTAGTTGGGGTCACAATTCTGACGCACAAAAATATTGTCCTGTGCACCAATGGCAGTGCAGGCTCCGTAAATGCATCGTTCTCCTGGCCTCCCCTCAGCTTACGGCTTAAGGCAGAACCGTACGTAATTTGACCATTTTACCATCCAATTCTTCCGCTGTGGAGTGGAGAAATATCGAAGAACAACAGTCAAGGAAATGGATTTAGTCTAGATAGTTTGGGACAACTCAGATACATGTACTTTTTCCGCAATAAGAATATGCTTTTAATTTTTTAAAGCGACAAAAATTACGTTTTTAACGATTTGGTTGCAGGTGGGGGGCTTTACATTAAATAAAAAGTGTAGTTAGATTTAGCTCAAGGCAATGCTTTTTCGATGTTTTTTAGAGACAGGCCACTTAGCTTTCAAAAGTCACAGTAAAAGTTCTCATGACAGTCTCGGTTAGGAAACCTCAATGGTGGTGCAGAAACATTTAATGGGGCACATTTTTACACTGGTGATGGAGGTCTGTGTCTGGAGAATTTGCATAAATTTAAGCAATACTAATAAGGATGATTAGTGTTGTGTCAAGCCGAAGTAATGCTAGTGGGGGTGATTAGTGCTGAATGTCAAGCTGAAGTAATGCTAGTGAAGGTGATAACTACGGAATGTCAAACTGAAGTAGTGCTAGTAAGGGAGCTATGTACTGAAATTTAAGCTAATGTAATGTTAGTGAAGGTGCTAGGTAGTAAAAGTGAAACTAACGCAAATATTTGGTATTGAAATTTAAACTAATGCAATGCTCGTAAAGGCACTAGGTACTGAAATTGAAACGAATGCAATGCTTGTACAGGCACTAGGATTTAAAATTGAAACGAATGCAATGCTCGTAAAGGCACTAGGTACTAAATTTGAAACGATTGCAATGCTCGTAAAGGCACTAGGTACTGAAATTGCAACGAATGCAATGCTAGTAAAGGCACTAGGTACTGAAATTGCAACGAATGCAATGCTCGTAAAGGCACTAGATACTAAAATTGCAACGAATGCAATGCTCCAGCGCAAAATCTGCATTTACACACCTGTCTAAAATATAGGTAGTGTCGTGGGTATCAGCCAGCGATTTGCTTGTGGTCTTCACACAGTTTCTCCAAGGTGCTAAAGTCGTGTAAGTTAAGAAACAAACTTACGTTTAAAAATAGGTGGAAGATAATTGGAGTCAAAAGGTACTTATCTTAGAAGTTAACTGAAGTGGGCTCCTGGGCTAAGATTCTATGAGTCACATGTGTACTCTTCATAAATTACTAGCAGGACCCATGAAAATTTCACGGAATTTAGGTAAACAAAGTTTATATAAACCAGCTCATGAGAAGTGGTCCTCTCAAGTGTTGGACAGAGGTTAAAGGTTCAGAGATAGTCAGGTCTTGGAAGCAATTTTCTTCTTGATGATGCGAGTAGTCTGAACTCTATTAGGGAAACTGAAAATGTGCCGCGATGGGCTAATGAAAAGTTGTTTGATCGAGTTCAATGAAAAATTGTACGAGTATGAGGTGAATGCAGAGGTCATCAAGAGAAACTCCTCACACTCAGTCGTCAAAATTATGATGACTGCTTCTCAACGGCGAGATTTTCAAGTAAAAAAAAAGTGCGACTTCCCATGCCGTCTATCGTGAAATCGGCTTCCTCGAACAATCCCTCAAATAAAAAAGCCTCTCACGATGGGCAATCGTAGGTCACGATTGCTGGACGAGTTTTCATTCGCAGAAGAGCAATTTGTTTCGAAGTGTATCATTGCATTCAATTTGGCCACTGTGGCCTCAATAAATTTGAGAAGCGAGCTTCTCGGCGGATCCAATTTAATCCTTAGTGCCTCATGGACCAAATCCGAGCCTCGTCGGCCCTGATGCACAAGTCCGGGGAATATTTTCAAACCGTCGGGCACATGTTGGTCCAAGGGTCGCCGTAGAGATTGACATGCAAATTGGATTTAGCTTTTATAGAGGGCAAATTTCATGCGTGACTTGAGGGTGTTCTCCTTTATCTTGTCGAATAAAATTCACTGTGGAGGAATGCTGTCGTGGGTCCGTGAAGGAGTGAGACATCTCACATAGTCAAGAGGCTGTTGGACAGCGCACGGCTGGCTGCTGACTGGATATCAAGAGGTGTTTCTCTAAAGATGGAGGTAAAATGAGCAATGCACTTTGATAACCATATATGTAGACATGATCTTCACGACCTGGGAAACGCCAACGTAGCAAAATTAAATATCTACAGCGTATGGAGATATTTCTGCATCCAGTTTTGTATGTAGGTTTAATACTCTATTAGGTCTTCAATCAATTTTACAATTGATTCTTTTACCCGAAATAAATTGGTACTCGCTTGATAACGATGGACAACATGGACGTGGCGCTATCGAAAACAAGCCAATCGTTTCATTTCCCAAAATTTGTGGTGCTGTGCAAACTGTTTTTTGAGCCTCTTGCATTCCTGAATAATTTGGACATAGCCATTTCTTCATGGTTCCAAAAATTGTTGATTCCCTAAGGAAAATGAACGCAACTGTCAATAAGTAATATCGAAAGATTTTTCAATTGCTTAATATTAATGGGCGAATTAAGTGATGACCTCAATTAGAAATTCAAGTACTTAACAAAAAAGAGACTCCAATAAATGTCAGATTTCAAACTGAATTTCCTAATACTTTCCGTGTGAGAAATTAGGACTGACCTGTTTTGTCTTTGTAGTTGAGTTTGTGCAACGTATTTGTGCAATAAATTTAGAATCATTTAACAACAACTTAATCATAGTGTAACAATTAACATTACCGACAACCATTATACGCTTGATCAAGTAAAACCATTTTACGCAAATTAGTTCGACTTCGATTCCGTCATCACGTGCGCCTCGCATGCGTGCAGTGGAACATGTCAAGTTAGCATCTATGTTTTATCAATTGCCTTTATAATTGAACTTTTCACCTGTAAAAGGTATTTATGATTGCGTTTTGAATAATAACGCGACTGAAGGGCTCAAAATGAAATCATAGAAAAAAAGCTCGTTCCCTCCGAAATCATTTGCACGTAATTTTCGTTCGCTTTTGTGTGTCGGAAAACTTTCTGATTCTTTCGACAAACAACCCCAATAAATCCATCATAACATTTCAGAGCTGCTTGGGTCTTTTTATGTACTGTATGTTAACAAGACCGCTTCCCTCGCTGGAGCGCAGGTGAAACAGGTGTGCTGCCGTCATTAGGTAGCTTTCTTCCTGCATGATTCCAGGAATAGGTGCCGTAAAAATTCAAGGATACACAAATACATTGATTGCATTGAAGGTGAAATTTCTCAGAACAGGTGAATTACTGTTGAGAAACAACGCGTAAGAAAATAATAAATAGCTCGATGAAAACACTGCAATGGAAGTGAGTCTGTTGTGTGTTAAACCGATACATAAGATCAGGCCAATTTAATGCAAGTTTATGTTAAGCAGTAAGAAAAATTAACCAATATAACTCTATAAGGGTAAATAGGTTAGAGTACAAATAAAAATTTGCAATATTCTTTTACCATTAGTCATATCAAGTGCGAGCGTGAGCTTATGTGAAATTATTCAACGGGAAAAAGTTCAGAGAGTTGTATCATGTTTTAGATAATTAGAGTTTAGATAATTAACTTTGTCCGGGGGGAGATTGAAGTGCAAAAAAATGGAAAAGGTAAGGAAGAAAAGAAGAGAGATGAAACATTCAATGCCCTCCAAACTTAAAGATAAAATATAACGATAGTTGTTCAGGTTTTTTTAATGAAAAGCTTTCAGGAATTCTGAAAATAAGCAAAGGGAAGAGGGAATGGAATGAGAATGGGTTGAGATTCTTTAGGGAGTCCTACTTCCTCGTAAAAGAAGAAATCCATTAGAAAGAAAAATTAAGAAAGGAAAAGGCACAGTGAAAAGAAAACGAAGCAAAAAGCACACAGTCCGAAAAATGAAGAAAGAACGTTTAGGGAATCCTACGTAGCCATACAAAAATAGAAAATTGAAGAAGAAAATTACCTTCTCTGACATTGAAACGAGCGGATAAGCCTGACGTTGTGATTCTTGGGGATCTAATTTGAGAGCAGCAAACTGCACTAGGCTTCTGAGAACGGTTCCGCAGCCTTCGAGTTCTCCTCAAAGAACAAGCGACAGAATGCAAATTCGGAATTTGTAAAGCAACTGACCTGAGAAAATAAAGCTCAAGTTTCCCGCTGAAACTTTCAGGTTATGTGCGAGCGGTGATTTTTTGCCCTCGGTGGAATATTCAAATTCAAATTAAAACGGAGGTGTGTGACGCAGGGTGTTACCTCTAAGACATTGTACAATTTTTTTCACCTTATCGAGGATGTGTTCTTTTTGAATAAATGATTAACTCTAAAGTAATAACGCGCCGTCACTAACCCAGTCAATTTTTAGGGCAGCGGCATGAATGATTGTGTATAGATTTATTTGTGCAGGTTGTTTTTTGAACAATTATTGTGTATGTTTCAGGCTAGGGCGGCCAAAAAGTTACACTTGGCAAGTATTGGACCGTACTTAAGAGTTCCTTCCTAGAAAATCATTTTTTTTTGGCCAGGAGGGGATTTCCAGTTCTCTCGCATATTAATTGCTCTGGAAAATGACCCCTGCAAGTGTTGCTGAAAGTCTCACCAGACCGCCAACAGCCGGGCAGACCCGACCCAGGGGTCCGGTCTACGTCGCATTTTGATGCGCAGAACTCAGTAACGTGTCATAAAAAATTCAGTAGCAATTGAGCATGAACATAATTTTGTCCATGACAACTAATTTTAGCACTCCGGGATGCCAAACATCACGGGGGAAAATTCAGCAAGCTATTATTTGCTTTTATCTCGTGCGGGCGTGTTCTTGAGGTAATGTGGGCACAGTGCCCAAAAAAAGTAAATCAATCATAGCTAAAATTGAGTAATTGTTTACTCTGAGTAGAGAGAAAAACGTTCCCTTCCATCGACGTGCTTAAGCAGCTCGAATTCTTCACGAAGGCCGCCGACTTTGTGCAGGAGTTATAGCAAGAGTTACAGGGAATCTCAGAGTTACAGTGAATTTCGAGTTGCAGTGAATCTTGGGTTAGATGTTATTATTGCATCACTTATCAGAATGTAATAATATAATTTAATTTTCCGGCATCACGCATTTAAAATGTGATACTGAGTATTACATTCTATAATTTGAAATTCTAAATTTGTAATACTAAGAATTGAATTTCAATATATATGAAGAAATTTGTCATACCATGCATTACATTCTGAATGGTAATGCCAGAAAATGAAATTACATCATTTTAATTCGACGTGCAGAACTCGCACGCTCGTAGCAAAATAATTATTAAGTTTCTCCAGCGTTAAAAGCACAGGAAACGAACTGGAACACGAGCTTCCGAGATAGAATAACGCCTCTGGGAAAGGTAATGAAATTAAGAAAGTACTTTCTTGCTGGCAAATGAAAAGGAGATTCCTCACGCAAAACAAAGTATGAACCGAGCTAGAATGATCATATTGAGAGCGTGAAATGATGTGCATTCAGATAACATAATGAAATGGGGCAGAAATAGCTTGTGAAATTATAAAAAAAGGCATTTATGAATCTTACAGCGATAGCTATTACTCCCGGGATCTATAAGCGACCACTAGTTCATTTCTCGCCTGCATGCCAAAATCGGCCAGAACTCGTCCGAAAACTACCATCACTACGAAGAACTGCCCAAAGCAGCCTACCGCACAACTGAGCAAATTTTGAATTGGAAATGAAGCTTACACATAAAATTCGTGAATTGTATGACACTGTAAAATTGCTCGCAATAGTTGCAAGATATCGATGATCAGAAAACATTCCTGCAGATGTAACTCGAGAAAGTTAGACATATGTTATGAAGTAATACTCCAAGTTCATTCTTATATACACACGTATTTTGTGTGTGTGACCATTCATACTCACTGAAGTAATTAGATGGGAGTTAATTCCCGGGTCCAGATTCTCGGGTCCGTATTCCTCATTAGCGAGACGGTGGCAGAGAAGGCAGTCCGTATCTATGATACGAAAAAACAACATCGCTTCAAGTCAGATTTACCGTCATTTTCGACGGCTTGGAGACACAGTTACGTGATAAAGTTACAAAGGAACAATCACGCATGCAGCTTTAGACGGTGATAGTTCGCCAATGTTACCCGTGTCAGGAGATGACTATGCAATCTTTATGCCGCGCTACACAACATGAGTCGGTAACGTTACAGATAAGCGAGCATGAGGTTAAATAAGTGAATATGTCCTACAAGTCGATGCAATGCAGCCCTTTCTTGATTACCCTTCAATACTGCAAATGAATAAACACGAAGGCAGCTTTTAGATAAGGATACAACTTCGAGACAGCGCAGCCCAACACATTCGCTTAAAAAAAAACAACGCTCGGATATTGCAAGACAGAAGATATTAAAAAATGAACACCAAGATAGTGTAAGATAGTGCAACCGAAGGGGATAGCTAATAAGAAGTGAACACCAGGATAGGTCAAGATATAATGCAACCCAACATTACAACGCATGAAAGGTACTGGAAAACGAACGGCAATATAGTTTAGACTCAATTAAGTACCTTAGCCGCAGACCATCTCAACAAACCATTAAAATGACAGAGAAAAAACACGGAAGGAGCTAAAGCGGATGTAGTTTCGATAGGTACATCATAGCTCAACTCGATAACACAAAAATGCTGTAAAGAAACATGTTAGAGAACGGCTTACATTGATAAAACCTATGATTTGTTGGGACTCCAACTTAGTTTCTAAAGTTTAGCCAAAAAATGCAAAATTTGGACAAGCCTTGCATTGTTGGACAAGCGAGTTCAAACAACATTTGTTGCGCAGGAAAATTCTGCGCAAGATGGACCCAAAAATCAAGTTTCCAGTGGAAAAATTTCCCTTTGTTTTTATATATCAAGCTCGGAAACTTAGTTGAAGACCTAATAAAAGTTAGCCCAGATGAGAAAGAAAGCCATTCATATTTCCAAAAGACCGAGGAGCAGCGTAGCGTCTGCGAGTCCGCTGTCAAGTTTTAGCTTCAATCCTCGACCTAAATCCATCGCAGTGACCTTGGACTCCATCCAGTGAGAGCAGTTACAACTTCTAAAAAGTTGATAATTTTCTAATAAGTACCCCTGCGTTTAGACCTTAAAATCATTAACTGCTGGACTAAAAAAACTAGAACTAATTCTAGAAACTACTTCTAGCACACGTACTTGTACATTTTCTTACAAACACCATTACAAGTTAAATATCCAAAAGTGGTACCCAGACATGCAGTTTTGAGGTTTCTACAGTCCTATTTGCTTCAAGGATAAAAGTTCTACAGCATTTTTTGGTGGTACCCTCACGTGCCGCGAGGTCTCAAAAGGTTCAATCGTGTTCTTTAATTGGCAGCTGAGGCTCTCCCCAGCGCTGGTGCGGCGGTCTGTTGCTTTACTGCACAATATACCGCATACTGGTCCACACTCGGGTTTTATTGGCAAATTTACTTCTTGTTCGTTATAAAGAACAAACGATTTCGAGCTTTTTTAAGTTTTGAAACACCCTGAAAACTAATTCAGATACTGTTTTATGAGTTTAACCCACTCCCATTACAACTTTACTAATCAGCAATGTATTGAGGGATCGGTTTTGCTAAAATGCGTCGCTTTCCATAGGCTGGCATATTGGCCAAATTTTGAGCTTAAGATTTCCCATTCGGAGGTCGCAGCCTTGCATGGCCTAAGCATTCATCATTCTGGCGTCTCGACACCGGCTTGAAGCCTCGATTCCGTCAACAAAATTTTTCAGCTTTATAAAGAATCCTCCCGCCACCCTCCCGCCCAGAATGATTCTTTATTTAAGCCCCCTGGGAATTTTTCGTATCCCAAGGTGAGGCGGCTGGTGACGGCGATGTACGAGATCTAAGCTTCCTTTTCATCGCGAAAACGATCTCGGAAATTGTGAATAGAGGGAAAATGCAAGCGAGGCGAGAACTTTCCGTAGAGTTACGAGCTGAACTTCGTAGTTTGATACAGCAGGGAAACAAAGAGCATGAAGTAGTTTGATAAGGAAGGGACTTTCAAACAATGCATGAGTTTTTTTTCACTGACATTACCTATTTTTACGTGTTTTGGGCGTATTTATAAAAGTAAATAGCCCACACAAGATTTTCCCTTCATTTAAAAAAATGTTTACACTTTCGCTTACAATGGCTTTTGCTCAAACGGTAAACACCCGCGTGCAGAGAAATCGAAACTGCCTCCCATCAGACTACAAGCATCGGTCAAGCAAAGTATTGTCGTCTGTTCATTAATGGAAAGAACAAAATTCTCAACGACTGAGTCACACCATCTCCGATAAAAGGAAGACAGACTAATGATGGGGAGCTGCAACGAGCTCAAAAGCAGCTTTCAGTTCATTTAATTTAATTTCTATTAATCTATTGTTGATATGAAGCTTGCATTTCCAGCTTTTAACACGACGAACGTAGGATTTTCAAAATTGAGTAACTCTGCTTCATATGTTATTTTTTACATCGAGATAAATACTCTGACATTGGTTTCTCCAACATCAGTGAATGAATTTCTCTGAAATTCTCCACGACTGATGGCCGTGAAATGCCGAGTTTAGCTCCATAGAACTTGAATTTCTGCACCAGCATTTCTCTCAGCTCAGCGAATATCAACCGTTGATAACTCTTTACTATATCAGCGCTGCCCAAACAAATGAGACGCTTAAATCCATCAAAGTTATTTTTCAATTCAATGCAAGGAACACCAGACACCCAAAAAGTTTCACTCGCGTCTGCAGGAGAGACTAGGTCGCATAACTCCTACTCCCCTCTTCCCTCGGGGCAACAACACAGAAAAGAGAAAAATTAGACTCATTTCTTACCATATATGAAAGGGAGTCCACACTGTGGGCTAGAGTTTGGGATAAATAACACATCCCTCAAGGTGGGGAACGTAACTTCAGTAGTGTATTCTGCCGCGTTGCAGGCGATGTTGCCGTCGTACAAGAGATGTTTTCCGAAGCGGATGGATTGAATTAGAAAGATCGGATGTGTTCTACAGGGACGATGCAAATGTTGTGCCTCTCACGCTACAAAGCTTGTGACAGTCAAACTAATGGTCGGGCACTAATTGTGTTTGTGCTATTGTTCGAATTTCCTCTTAGTAGATTTGTTATGGAAGAACGCTTGTCGAAAACACGGAATTATTCCCCCAGGAATGCCTTGAAAAGCGATCGCTCTCATTAATTTCGATGGGGGAGCATTTCGAGCGAGTTTTTTCAGCAGATGGCGAGCGGCAAAGATTGTGAAATATTATTCGTTCTCGCACGCTGAGATTCGCGTACCGCCTCATTCTGTACGGGCGTCTGAGTGCAGAGCATAAAGGTGAGACAGCGTCAATGGTTTAGAATTGATCATGCGTTTTCGTCTATATATTTCGTCTATATCAAGCGTTTCGTAGCAGACAATTTATCTGGAAGATGGGAAACCCTGCGAAGAGTTGGTAACGAAATCATCTGTAAATGTTTTTTCTGTTGGCGTGAAAGTCTTCGTAAAACATATAATTGTCTTTGGTTCCGTTACCTAGGTTTTAACTGAAAAATTTTCGTATGAACTAATTTGATGAATGTATTCCGAGGTAACTGCATTGGAAGAAAAATGTTCAAATAAGTTTTAATTTGCGTTAATTTTACCAATGATGGACGAGAGGAGATCAAGTAATTGCGCATTTCTGAGTTATATTGATGGCCTAATATTCCAAAAAATGCTCAATAAAATCTTCCATCATCTACCCTGTATATTTATTCACAGTCGAGGATTGCAAAAATCATATTGAAAATTATCACAATTATTTTTTCCATCTTACTTTTCATAAGTCCCAATGCACCGCATGAGTTACTTCTCAAAAAAATTATTTTTATAGAAAATAAATTATCTCAACAATGCATCAATTTATTCCTCAATAAATTTGAACTAATTTTACAAACTTGTCGTTAGTAAAGTTGGTAAGTCATTTGCATCAAAAAGAAATTAAGCTAAAAGAGATTGTCCAGGTACTGAAATGAAAGTGATTCTGTAGAAGGTACGGCTAGAATTGTTCGAGTATCAATAGTCAAAATTAAAAGCTAACTATGTAATTTAATTCCACTTGTAACTTATTTTAGCAGAAAAATATAGAAACAATGTTTGTATAATCATTACAAACATCTATGGTTCTTATTCTGTATTATTAGCATCAAGTGTGCATAAGGATGCACACTGAGCTGTAATAAGTACATATTATTAAATCCGACCAAGCTTCTTCTGACGCAGACATCATTCGTTCGTCGCCGTTGTCCTGTTGTTCATTTAGATCATAAAATGGAAAATTTCAGGGGAAAGTTGTTGAATTTGGACGACGGTGGGAGGCATTATTTTAAAATCTATAAGCTTTTATTTCAAAGGCTACTGCTGTAAAACAACTACAGTAAAAGCTATAAGCTTTTGCAACGAATGTATTTCGTTATTGAAGTTTGACGGTATTGAGGTTTGGGGATAAACTTTTACTATAAATTTGTTTCCGTAATCGACGAGGAGATGTGCTTCTTATTTTACCCAAAGCCCCCTCGTCTGACCCGTGAAGATGGAGATATAGACCCATTTAGGGATAACATCAAAAGAGTTAGTTCAGAAAGAAATTTTCTTTCAGTTTTTGATGGAGAAAATCTTCAGTTATACTGCCTGACGCGATGCACAATTCGTCTATATAGCTAATCAGTGTTAATCTTAAACATGAACGCATATTAATTGAAGGAATCTGTTCATTTTGTCTCTATCAAATAACCTGGAATATTTGTGAAAGCATTTGTTTTTTGCCACGATCTTTAAATAAGATCTGAAAGAGCGATACTCGAACTTAGAAATTTCAGAACCTTCGTTGCATCCTCATCCAAGTTAGCTCGTTCGCGATTCTTATCCTACGACTGATGCACCTGAGATTGGAGGAACTTGTATATTCCACTGGAAATCAACTTCCATCGTACATCATGTTACCCGTCAGTGATGTATGCAGCAAGTCCATGGAATCGCTAGGACGGACTGCCTTCAGCAGGCATGGAATAATCCTCCATCTCTGAACTTGGTTAATTTCAGTGTCTCAGAAGCGGATGGAATTCTGAAAAGTTCCAGGAGTTTTCAGCGCTGAAATTAGAGCTGAAGTTTTTTGTTCAATGTTCGGTGCGAAGTGTATCTTTGCGTTGAGTTCCTCAAGTTGACCAATATCCACTGAATTGAAAAATACGCATAGCTAATTTGAGAAACATTTTTTTTAGTGTGGGTTTAATTGAGTTTGAAGGTGCTCACCGCCGGCGGCTGAGGTTAAAAGGAAAAGCGTACTACGAGTTTGTCAGAGCCTGAATTTATGATGAAACTCTGAAAAAAAATGTTTTTCGAGTGAACTCAATTAGAGAATGGATTACTCGGCTGATTTTGGTCTGAACTTCAAAGAGAAAACCTTAACTGCTGAAGAAAAAATTAAAATCTAAGAAGATCAGCACTGGATGAGAGAGGCAGGCCTTGACACAAGATTGGGCAGTTTCACCATTGTTATAATTGCATCGGCAGCATTGTCATTTTATCACAACTTAATTCAGGTAAAATCAGAGATGTGTGAAAATTCACAGTTTCATTAGCGTTCTAATTTGATAGCCGTGAGCTCGAAATACAACGAAAGAAGATTTTTTCATCAACTGAGTTACTTATAATTTTCTGTGTGACGTTTTTGTGTGACGTTGATGTTATATTCATCTTTTTAAATTTTAAAACCAAGTGACGTCAGAATGAGTAAATTCAAAAAGCTCGTCCGAAAGTCTACCTTAGAAAGTAAGTATCTAAATTCGCTGTCAATTTCAGTTCTTCAAAATACAAAATTTCCGTAGTTGAATATTGGGTCACATCTTTCAAAAAGAATTTCCGAGCGATAGCCACTTCCGTTGCCCCGGTAGAACGATACCTCGTACTACAAAAGTGCTAATTGGGTCTGGATCATTCAGCCCCAAAAATCTTAATTTGGCCCTGGCCTCCTCTTGTTGCAGGAGGAAAGTAACAGACTAGGCCTATTTATTGAAGAGCTCCTAATGCAACTCCGCCAGTAATGGCAGGTAATCATTAGAGCCTATGTTTTGGAGCGCAGTAAGCGGTATGACGGTAAAAAGGCCATCACATTGGCTGACCTAATTTCGCGATACCAGAGAGGTAATTGGTAATCATCGAGACTTTTTCCTGTCAACAATTGATTAAATTTTTAGACTGCTAGGGCTGCTTTCTATTCGGCTCCACAACGATGTACTGCAAAATATCCGTAAAAAATTTACTTTATTTAGTATCCGAACACGGCAACCATAACACTCTGAAACGTCATCACTACGGTGCAACCAGATGTCTGGTTAGAGTTGATGCCAGTGCAGTTTACTGCTCGCTAAATAATGTAAATTAGATGAAATCCATACTTATTAAAACCTAATTTCTAGAAGTCAGAATCATCGGAAATTTCTCACGCTTTTTTCAAATGGAATTGAAATTTAAGTCTTAGGCCTGAACGTAAATTACTTGAAGGAATAGGTTCATTTTGTCTTTATCGCATGAACTGGAATATTTCTTTACAACACAGGATCTATGAATTATAAATTGAAGACAGAAAATAACAAGATACCAGAAAAATCTGTCATCATAGTTTGAGCTTTTGGTTTCTGAAATAAGAAGTTTCGAAGGAACGATTCGCAGATATGAACGCTAGCCTCTCTCCGGCAGGGATGAGGTGATATGTTTCGACCCACTTAGTAATTTTCAACTTTTTTCAACTTCTCAACTTTTTTCAATATGATGGAAACTAGGCAAAATTTCGACTATTTCAAATGAAAAAGATGGAAATGAGTTAACTCGTTATTCCTTCATTTCTCTTGATATAAACCAACAATTTCCAAGTGCGCTCACGTACCTGAATACTTTTTAAAGCGTGGACATTTACACAAAAAAACATCAGAATACTGTTTGCGATCATCAAAAACCTGACTAATTAGGGATTATAAGCCTGCCTAATACCCTTAATTAAACCTGCCTAAGCTTGCACAATGGGATTAAATTCGCTTACATGTACTGCTCTATTTGCAGCTATAATTAATCAATGGCTGCTCCAAAAATAAAAAATAAATAAAATCTTGTCTGAGAATTTTGAATGTACCTGCAAGCGCTCTAGCAAGTTTGTAACAAAGCTTCTATTTACCAAAAGTAAGCAAATGAAACAATGGAGACACTAAAACAGTAAATTTTTGTCGGCAAGTGTCTAAGTAACATGAAAATAATAAATCTGAATAAAAACATTTCACCGAGGAAGACATGGATTGCACGTAGAAATAAATCCTATAAATTCCTATCATTCTCTTTCAGTTGTTATTCGAATTCACATTAGGTAACAAGTCTAAATCGTTTTCAAATAACTTTATCTCTATTGTACTGTGAAGATGTGTGCACTGTTATTTTTAACGAGAGGCAGTGGAAGATTTACTAGATGAAATTCGTAGTTGGAGACTCATACTCACATTTTCATGTTATTCTGTGATCCAAGAAAATAATATTGTTTTAAAGTCTTCCCTAAATAGCTTCAAAGCATAGGGAACATTTTTTTCAGTCATTTTATATCATTTTCCCAGTAGTGTCCTAATACTGAGGCGATAAAGTCAGCTGAGAGAGGAAACTAAAATACAGGCATGGGTTACAGCATTTGTCGTGAAATTGCTTTAGCTGTGGGAACCATGAGGCCGAATAGCTTTAAACGCAATTTAAATGTTTAAAATTACTTTAGCTGTGGGAACCATGACGGCCGAAGATCTTTAAACGTAATCCCGTGAGGGTCATATCAATTTTCGTCTAATGGTGGACACGACTGCATGCTATTTTTTTTAAAGAAAACTGTGAGCTGAGATATGACTGCGAGACGGATGAAGTTATCAAAAGAGCAGATTTGACGGCTTTTGTAAGTCGCCGGTTCCCGACCGGGCCTTGCTTGAGACGCTTCGGAGCTGGGTTGATGTGTCATCCCAAATGTGTCAACGCAAATGTGTCAACGCGAGTGTGTCAAAGCAAATGTGTCAAAGCAAATGTGTCAATGCAAATGTGCCTTGACGGAGAAAAAAGTTGAGGGAGGCTTTTTGCTGGGTATCTGCCACGCTTTGTTACCCAAAGGTGCTTCTCTTTCTGCGAATAGAAAATATGTTTAATCTAATATTGTTTTAATAATGTAAACAAATTGTTGGCTAAGAGCTATTCTTTGAAATTTAAGAGAATATCAATGTCGATTATCATTATTTCCTGAAAAGATATCTTTGAATTCGTTTCTTGTTTGGTCTGTTCACGGTTTCAAGACCGATTCCATTCATAAATACCGTTCAAAGTTAAGTCATGTTGTTTAAAATGATACTACAGCCCATTTAAGTTGGTAATGTGATTTTGGGCGCTAATTCTAATTATTTGATCGAACAGCAAATATCTATCACTAGCAAGAAGAATTTTTCATGTTCATTTCCAGCAAAACTCAAATAGTATATTTTTTTGTCCCGTTGAAACTACGGTGTTAGAATTTTCAAGCGCGTATCTCCGTTCGAAGGCTTCAGAAATTCGGTGGAAGTCTTTCATACAAATCGGCCAATTTTGGCTGGGTTCAGGCCAGTAGACAGCCTTATTTGCCGGACACGACCTGAAAGAATGGAAGAGAGCGGTAACCTTTGAAAGGTAATTCGAAACGTGGATGTGAGAACGCGGAGAATCCAATCAGGTTGGCGACAAGAGAGCGATCAAAGCTGGTAGACGAAAGTTAATGCATAAATAATCGAGAGAACATCCAGGTTCGAGAAAACATTCCGTAATATTTTCGCCACTTTCGATGAGAATGTAGAGAGCAAAAAAAGCAAGTTTTAAAAGAATTTTTCAAGGGGAGATCAAAGAAGATGACGATGCTGCAAGAGGGTAAATGTCTGGAAGACTGAAGCGTGATAGAACTACACGTCAAAATTTAGTATCCTCAAGGTGAAACGAATATTTTGAGCGACGACAGACAATCTCAAATCGTAGAAATATTTTATTGAGTAACATGGTCATGGATTCATGTCAACCACTCAAAATTTACTAGGTGAATCTGTGTTATAAGATGAACGTATGAGTGAAAGTATATTTTTTATGGTAAAATTGAAAAGATTTTTTTTTATCATTCGTTCGAATTTTGGCATTTGATACACCTACGTCATCGAGGGAAATCGATGGAAAGGCAAATGACGTAACAGGGTTGCCGAACTTGAACTTGTTATTACTACTCTCACCACCACTACTACTACTACTCTTACTATTTCTACTACTACTAATACTACTTCTACAATTACAAATACTACTACTACTACTACTACTACTTCTACTATTACTAATACTACTACTACTTCTACTACTTCTACTACTACTACTACCACTACGACCACTACTACTACTATTGCCACTACCAATACCTCTACAACGACTTCGCCTAGTACTACTACTACTCCTACTAAATTTCTACTCCAGGTACCTCTGCGACACATGAGCACCTTCCCCGACCTACAGGGTCATTTTTTACAGTCGCCGCTTGGGTCCAGAGTGCGGAGGTGAAATAACGAATGCGTCTAGAAGAGCTCACGACATTTCACAGAACTGCTCGAGTCACTGGAACTGGAAAATTTTTATTTCACGCCAGGCTGATGGCTGGCCAAGATCAAAGCCCTTTCATTTGCGTCCAGCAATTATTTCAAAAATGGAAAACTGGCTTGCTGGGTCGGGAAAAGAAGTTCCGAAACTGGCGTTCGGAGAGGGAATGCCTGGCTCATAGACCATTAGTTATGATTTCTTTTTAATAAAGCCTGTGCTGGCCGACGAAGAGCCCGTAGCCGTCGGGAAATGGAAAATTGTGGTGATGTGGAGCCCGTGATGTGGTGGTGGTGGTGGTAGTGGTGGTGGTGGTGGTGAAGGGGAAGGAGTGGGGATTCCAGCGGTAGGCCTGTTATGCGGGCTGCTGACTGACGGTACAGAGCTTGTCTCGCGGCGATGCGGGTGCGGAGGAAGCTAGAAATGGGCATAGCGATGCGGTCTGATGTAGTGGACCGATGTGTCCGAGGTGTGATACGGGGCTGGGGAGGACGGGGAGAGGCTTTAATACACCACAGTCAACATGCAGTAACCCATATTCGCATTATTGAATTGGTGAGTTGAAACAGAGGGTTCTGGTTTTTTGTGAAACACCTCGTGCAAATATGGTTGGAACATCGGAGCACAGAGCGTTTATAAGACAACTATCGGCAAAATATTTTGGAAGAAATAGTAAAATATCTGTTTCACGTATCTATCAGATTTTTTCAATGTTGTTTCAAATCATAAATGAAAAATACAACATTTGTAAACCAAAAGTGATGGGACACAGTAAATTGCTAGCTAAAATACCCTCCAATATTTTTCTGAGGCATTGCATTAAATTTTTGATATGGACGTTCCAGGCATTATAATATACAAAATAATTCACAGTTTGTTAGCCGTATGGGTGGTCTCTCCGTGCGACTTATCAGTATTGCATTCAATATAATTTGGTAATGGATGGATGGTTTCAAAGGAAATGATGAGGGACATTTGTGACCCATGGCATGTGTCAGTAGAAAAATACCACCGTTTAGAAATAAAACTATGGTAAATTCTGTCACTTTGACAAGGTGCATGAACTCGTCCTTAGTAAAGGCTTACAAATTTATGAAGCATCTAACTGCCACGTAAAATTCTTATGAATTCTTTTAGAGTGGCATCTCTTTCAATAAATAATTGCAGTTTGCTCGATGTATTTTCTCTCTGGATCTCTTCTGTAAATGTTGTTTTATGTTTAAAACGCGAAAAATTGATGAACATTTCCTATGTGAGAAACCCCCCGAGAAATTCATTCAAATTTTGAATAATTCATTCAAATTTTGAACGATTCACTCAAATTTTGAACAATTCATTCAAATTTTGAACATTAGTCAAAATGCAACGTGGTCGAGGGCTTATCACACCTGCGAAGGTCACATACATTGGTCAGGGCGTTTGAAAGCGTGCCCCGTCAGCGCAAAATATAAGATTTCCTGTAAAAATAAAGCTTGGCCGAGGAAAGGCTACGCCAAAATTATTCCGTATTGAATAAAGCGTCGGGTTTCAGTCATGAAAAAACACGTAGAATACCATTTTCGGAAAACGCACCTTTTTCAACCAGCCTGAGTTGCCCTTGAACGAGTTAAGGAAAACTTTTCAGTACTTCTTCATTCGTCCTCACGTCGCGTATACGCTGGATATTTGAGTAAAATAGACCCACGCATCTTCAAGAACGGTTTTCGTTCTTGTTTTCTTTGAAAACAGAACCGCGAAAACTCGGTCTCGGCTCCGCCCTGCAGACCAAATTCCAAACAAGTCCATCTTTTATACATTCAACCTGATATTCGAGGCAGACAGCTGGGAGAATCAGATTCTTTTCAGAGGCTTGAATAATTGATCGTGTGGGTGCACCTGCAGGCCGGACTGCATTGGGGCGCGGTGCCTGCTGGGCGCGCGTCGAATACAAATCAGGTTTTATTCAGCGAGATTATAACGAATGTTCTTAGAGGTCTGAACAGGGGGTACAAGCGACTTTTTCTAGCGTGTTGTGTTTGTGTCGAGTTTGTGCGAGTGTTGGTGATGTAGATGGTGCATGTACGTTACTGATGTAGATGGTGTACGTATGTTATTGATGTAGATGGTGTATCGTCGTTACTGATGTTGATGGTGTATGTACGTTACTGATGTATGTATGTTATTGATGTAGATAGTGTACTGTAGATAAGTTGGTGATATATGTAGATGGTGTTGATAGGTTGATGTTGTATGTGATGTAGACCGGTTGATGATTCAGAAGATGTAGATGATGTAGATAGATTGAAGTTGGCTGTGAGAGTTTCGAATGCCTAAAATTTTTACCATTTATGTTTTTTCTTGTCCCGCCCACCATAACCATGCTGTGTATATTGTGACAGGAGTCGCAATGTCTTATTAATTTGAAGCTTATATTATCATTGGTTAACTTTCTTGTTCTAATCGGTGTATCTAACAAAGAAGAAAACGAAAAAAAATAAAAGGTATTTTATGTCAAATTGTTACAGGTTTTCATTTCCCACGTCTCCAATAAAAACGAGTATGAATAGCGAAAACATACGAATCACACGGTAAATTGCTACCAGTTTTTGCTTAACTTATTAAATGAACACGATTACAACACTCATGCTAACTCCACCATTAAATTTTACCCCTTTTCGCTCAATGAATGAAATGAAGTTATTGCGACCACGAATATGAGAGACATAGGGTTGCCGCTAGTTTCAACTGAGCGTGTGAAGGAAACTCCCTCTAAGTAATGCCAAGCTTGTTGCACCAAATAGAATACAAAACACACAACAGCTGACGTGAACTGTGTTGAAGGTATGTGACTGCAACCAACCCACGTTACAACCCAGTTTTATAACTGCGGTGAAGGTATTGGCTAAAACCAACCCACGTTACAACCCAGTTTTATAACTGCGTTGAAGGTGTTGACTAAAACCAACCCACGTTACAACCCAGTCATACAACTGTGTTGAAGGTATTGGCTAAAACCAACCCACGTTACAACCCAGGCTGACGTCAGAGTTTATCTCGTAGAGAAGCTGCGCCTTCGTGCGTCCTCAAGCCTTCTAGATAAAAAACGAGCTTCTCTAAGGCGAAAAACTCCCCTCATAAAACAAAAGAAGGGGTTAAAGTTCTAAAATATTCCACCTGCTCGGCTAAAATATTCTCTTACTCTCCTTCATGGTCTCCTCCGCGCGTAGGAAAGATATTTCATTTTTTCCCCCTGTTGGTGAACTCAATTTTGAGAATAAAAGATTTTGATTCACAGTGACCTGGGACTGGCCCAGAAAAAAAATATCCTTGGAGTTCTGGAATGCTTTTGCTTCACTTGGGTAATTTTCTTAAAGGATTTGATAGGCCAATTCGCAGGCTTAAGTTTGCGCGAATGAAACTCAGGCGGCCTTTGAGAAGATCATTCCGAAAGTGGTGCGCCTGCTGCCGGGAGAAGATGAATTCATGTTTTCAGCGTCTCCTTCTCGTGCCCCTGGGAGGAACATCATATTCACGCCAGCTCCGCGAGAATAATTCGTAATTCTTTGCTTGCAAATTAACGGCAACGGTGAACTGGATTTCAAAGTAACGCAATTTATCATTTTAATGCTTCATTCCACCACAAAATCCCATGACGGTGGAATTTCATGGTCATTTAAGACTGGTATTTTCGCTGCACGAGCTTCAGTTTTCGTAAAGTTACGTGAAGAATTCCAGCTCATATATATTTCTGCTGCGCAAGCGTAATTTATACAGAATATTTGTATTGCGTATGATACATGTATTGCGTATGATATATGTATGAGCTGAAACATCAACAAGTGTGAGTCCAATTCGAAGTGTAACTAAATTCATGGATCACGTTTCTGGAAAAGGTAAAAATTTCCCCAAAAAATTTCCATTTATTCATTACCGAAATCAAAGTTAATAAATACTCACTTTATGGGCAGTGAAAACGTAAAAATGTCCAAAAACTAACCTGAAAGAGCAGCTAGGCCCAGAACTAAAGGTCGCATCAAGGCGTTACATAAACATCCTCCAGAACCTTGTTGGTGATAACGACCGTGGCGGTACACACAATCCTTCTTCTTTCAATTCTGAATCCATAAACCAGTGACGAGGAGCATTCAACGCTACACGGTACACCTCATTGGAGTTGATAAATGGATCGTGCGAACCTTTCTTTAAGGCTTTACAAGACCCCTCGCACTAATGCAGTATCAAAGTTACCTACAAAATGAAAGTTACCCCGAAGCGGCGCTGGTCCGACGAAGGAGCGAGGATCAGTTCCACGGCCTCACATTTTCAAAAGGACACAACTTCAAAAACTTTTATCGCCTTCGTGCTCAAGAAGGTCTCGGTTTTTACGCTTAAATTGGCCTGAGGAAAGGGAAAAGAATCTCTGATGCTTTACCAGATCATTTCAAAAAGTCAAAGTTTCAAGCACACTCCAATAGAAACTTCCTGACAAATGGAGATAGGGAAATTCTACTTTGCGAGAAAATTGAGATAAGTTTGAGAAGATCGAGGCTTCAAACAGTCTACGGAGAATCCACTGCTCGTTTGATTATCAGAACTGCTTCGTCAACAGCCGGAAGAGGTAAAAGTTTGGATCTTATAACCACCCAGAGGTGTTCATTACTCAAAATATATTACCTAAAGGCTTATTTAAAGGACTGCTCGATCATTTTTCCATTATAACACCTGTAATGGCTTTTGGGATACTCATGAAGTACATATCTGATAAATGTTTTGAACCTCATTCTCGCTTTATTTCTGTAATTGAGACTATGGTTGATATCATTGCCGTCATTTTCCTCTCCCGGCACTTTAAGCCTTACTTGAACCTCATAGGCCCAAATGGTTGCAAATGTTAATGCCACTCTCAGATTACCATTGAAGAACCTTTTTTATCGCTCCTATGTCTTTGATTTCACACATTAGTTTAGAAAAGCGTGTTTTAACACAACTTTTTTCATTGTAATTTACAATTTTTTCTTCCTTTAAAGTTGTCAATGAGCGTATCTTTCACGCGGAAGCTACGCAACCAGGTCTGAAGTTGCGCAACTTTGAATTCCGAGACACTGCAGCTCCGTTATTCGCACAATAGAAGAAAGTGTTCAGCTATCGCGTGATGGAAGCCTGCGTGATGGTGAGCAGGGCTAATAATACACAAGTAATAACGCAGAAGCTTGAAACGATGAGAGTGTAACTAATCTAAAAACAGCAAAGCGCCGGTGTGACTTTGTCGAAGTCATGTTCGTCGTTATCATATTAATTCCGTCATTTTAATATTTTCCTATTTTTAATCTGCTGGTTTTCATGTTAATTTTTAAAGAGACTGAAACCGATAACTAATTCCGATGAAATTCATAAATTCCGAGCCGTTGTCGTTAGTCATACATAGAGAGGATGCATAGGTTACTTCTGAATTTCGCACACTCAAGCGCCATGAATTTCATTCACGAATAGCATTTGCAACTTTTTTATTACCACGCTGGTTGTAGCTTACCGTCGGGACAAAACGCGATTTGAACCACTTGATTCCACTTGAAAGAAGCATACGTAATTGCTAAGATAAATACCATCTAATAATCGCAAAAGTGATAGGGAAAGTTCATTGTGATGTGTACCTTCAATTCCTCGAGCAAGGCGCAGTTTATATCTTTAAAGCAATAAAATTGACTTTTTAACGGCTTGGTTGCAGGTGAGGAGATTAAAAAAAATATTCCATTACATTTTCGGGGCTCAGCTCACAATACTTCGTCGAAGAAGAGCTCTCGTAAAAGCGTAAATCATTCTCATCGCCGCGATCTAAGCTGACGATTTAACGAGCATGTCCCGAGAGAGAGAGAGAGAGGGAGAGAAATAAAGAGACTGGCAATGAAAATTTGGTTTTGTTGGCGAGAAACAATTACGTCGCGAATAGGGACGGACTGTGGGGCCTTAAAATTTTATTACATCACAGACAAAGACAGAGACGACGCTCTCGACAGGAGCACAAATCTGGAACCTGAGCGCACAACTCATATTCTCAGCTGGCAGGGACCTAGACGCTCTGGGATGCTATCGATATCAGATCATGTTAGAAACTTGCGGTGGGAAACAAACTACAAAGTTGTAATTAACCCTGGAATGATAACCCTGAATCTAAGGCTGCTTGAAAAAGAGACTCTTAGTCTTAAGCCTTCAGGTAAAAATGAAAGGCCAGCTAAAGGTTATGGGAAATGGAAGGATGCCATTCCAAAGTAAGCAGAATCCTTGTTGTGTTTTAGAAGTGAGTGTTGCAATTAATTTGTACATAAAAAGATATTAGACCTTCATGAGAGCTAGGACTGAAAACCGCGATAAAAAATCGAGGTATTGAAACAGTTTGGGATTCATATCTCGCGTCGACTTGTCTACATTCATGTCTATCAGCAAGAGAATAAAATTTATTGAGAAAATTCAAGAAGTTCTGCCTTGGTGAGATAAAGTCATGAATTTCTCGCAGACCACGAGTCAGAAGCATGCTCAGAGCTTGATAATATTAATCGAAAGGATAATTTGATAACTATATGAAATTTCACTCGAAACGAGCTGAAAAATTTAATGCTGAGCCCGTTCTACCACTCGCGACTTCGTCCACTTCTCTCCCAGATCATTTCTTTCTCTAAACATTGGAGTTCAGTTGTGTGGGTTGTTGTTATGACTCGAGAGGTTAATATTGCTTTGACTGGGGGTGACAACTTCCAAGTGACCGAAAATATTCTTCATCTGATATTATACTTTTCAGGAGTTGTGGGAAAACGCACGATTTTTCTTTTCTCTGATCCACCGACTGACCGTTAGTGCATTCATAAAAATCATCAATAACAGACTTCACTCTTCACCTTTCAGCTGAGGTTCAAAGTATACCTAGATCATTCTTTTCAACCATAGCTTTTATATCAGAAAGGGTTGGAATTTATAATTATGTCGTAATGAAGATTTACTTTTGGCAATCCTGGGGCTCACTTTACATCCGGAATTTGGTATTTGTTCACGTGAGCATAACAATTTCAGTTCCGAAATGAGGTCAATGAGCTGTCACTCCCCGAAAATCCAAAAATCGTAAATTTTGAATTTGTTTTTCAGGCTGCCTAGATATGCAAGTTTCATTTTGACGGTTCAATTGAAAAATGAACTGGAATTAGAAAAATAAGCTTTAAAAGATAAAGACCAGATCAGACCATAAAAAGCATTTTTTTAAATGGTTTTCACATTAGAATGAACACGAAAGTTGTCTTTACAAGTAACTTGCTTGAGTCTTGAAAAATTTACTATCGTCGTTTCGTTTAAACAGGGTTTCTGTTGTATATGATCCATAGCATAACTTCTGTAAGCATAGTCGACAAGACCCGTGAAATTGTTTATTGATAGAAAAAGAAATCCTATAACTAAGGCTGCCTCAAGCTAGTTAACCACATTAGCAACAGGAATTAGCAACTCGTAGTAACAGAGTAGTAATTAGCAACATTACTCATCACCCCATGGTAACACACTGGTAATCAGCAACAGGAATTAGCAACACGGTGTAGCGCACTACTAATTAGCAACTAGTAGTAACAGCGTAGTAATTAGCCCCAGGAATTAGCAACACGTAGTAGCGCAGTGGTAATCAGCGGCAGGAATTGGCAACGAGTAGATCACATTGCCAACAGGAATCTTACATATGTACGCTTCCATTTAAATGCAAGTATTTATATAGGTGAGAAGTAAGACAAATTCTACTATACCTTAGCAACAAACTTCAATGTAGGATTCGCCGCAGGTTAATTCGAAAGAAAACCTTTGAAAAATAATACCGTAAACCGAAATTATTACCTTGAAAATTGTTTCATTGAAGAAGGTCAAACATTTTGTTAGACACGTACCTGCAAAGGATCAGGTATATGTGAAAATTTTTAATTTTTAGCAATAAAAAAATGAGGCGAGAGAATGAACAGATTTTCTCTGTCCTGTTTAAATTGTCATATTCGATATTCGTACAGCACATGTTCGAATTGAACAGGTCTACATTCGCATTTATTCAAAATAAGTTTCTTGAAAAGCTGATAATTCAATGCCATTGCATTGCCCTATCTTGAAAGGTTTGTACTCAAACCTAATTACAATAAATAAACAAATAAATAAATCCAATTAGTAGCCGAAGCGTATCTCATGATCCTTAGTTACCAGTTTTAGGCTAGGAACTTGGTGAGAATCTGACCAGTCTTGCGTAAAATCCCTAACATATTCTCAGCTTTAGCTAAACTGAAGGGAAACTCCCCCGTCCCCCATGAAAAAGGCCGAAAAAATAAAAAAAATCGCATCCACTTTCGAGCTCAACATCATCTGCAACCGTAAAAAAACTACAAAACTAAAAAAGCTAAGAAAATTCCAAATACCAAAAATTTCCACACGCATATTCGTGCTCAGCATCATCTGAGAAGCCCTACGCAACACCAAAAACCGCTAAAAAAAGTTTAAAAATTCTAAAAGCCAAAAAATATCCACACGCACATTCGCGATCAGCAGCGTCTGAGAGAGGCGGTCGCAAAAAATTTCGGTGCTTCATAACGTTCGAAGTACGCCACGCTCAAGCCTCATCGCTGGCACCTTGGCCAGACTTGGACGTAATGAAACAGAATTGAAGCGAAACTGCGCTTCTTCAGTGCATCAAGACTCTCGCCACCGCAGCTCGGGGGGCCTCTATATTGAAACAAACTTCGCCCATCCCAGGCTTCTCTCTAAAAGCCTTCCGCTATCGCTGCTGACGTTTACGTTGCCAAGCCGAGACTGTTGGGTCTTGTTTTCGCTTTAATGCCATTAACAAAAGTAATAAACGATGCGATGGCACATGCTGTGCGTCCCGATTATTTTAATTAGCTTTTCGCGGAAGCTGAAAACTCTTTCACTGAGTAAAGTAGCTTACGATAAATGGATATTGCAGAAATGTATTATCTGTGTGGGTGTTCTCTTCACGACTGAAAGGTTAGTGAAATGAGGGAGCTTTTGTGTTGAGGTATACTCTGGAATTGTTAATCCGCCTATATTAGTTTGTGTGCCGCAAAATGAAAGCTGTAAAATAGTCTCCCTACTATTGAGCCAATGTCACTTTCGGCATCGCTCTTCAAATCGGTACGGTGGATAAACCCACCCTCTTATAATGATACTTATAGTAACCATTTATCCAATACTACTTTAGGGAACACTCTTCGAGTGGGTACGGTGGATAAACCCACTCTATAATAATAATAATAATAATAATAATTATAGTAACCATTGGGGATTTAAATGAACGAAAGCGCAACGCTTTGTCTTCTCCATAAATGAGAATTGGTGATTGGAGTCACTGAAAAAAATTAAACCGTAAATACAAATTCTAAAGTTAGTTTGCATTAGCACAATTTTCGCAAATTGAGTTTAATTGTACATAGTTCTGAGTTTGTACAACATCCCTCGACTAGTTGTTTTTGACTTTATCGTTTATATGCACTCAGAAATTATCATAAAATTTTCATGATAATCATAACCATAGTCCTTGTTTCCAAAAGTGTGCATAATCACCTTCAAATTTTGCTAGTAGTAATTCTGTCTGGTAATTCCCAACGTTTCTTAGGTTATATATATTCATCTGCTGTTATTCAAGTCTTTCGAAAGATTTTACGAATGACTTTTGTTAAAACGGTCATTAATGGTATGATTATCTTAAGTTACCGTATTAACATTTTTCACGAAAAATTCTGTGCGTGTTTATGGATAGATACATATAAAGTAAAGTAATTTTCCATAAACGGTACACCGAGGTCAACGTTTTGGAGACTCCGATTACATTCTGTAGGAGTTTCAAAAGTGAAGCTTAATATAAAGCGCTTCATCAAGCGGCTGGTTGAGTGCTCAAAGAGGCGGAAACCTCGATGTGAAGTAGACGTAAGCGGAACCGGGACAGATCTGAGGAAAGTCTACGGCTTCTCTTCATCTAATCTCACAAACATCGAGCTTTTTTCTACGATGTGTTGCTGTCATGTAATCGTCCACGTCTTGAAGACAATTTTTAGTGCTGATAAATGATAGCGCTAGCACTCGGTTAGATAGATGGCTAAACTACTGGTTCACTAAATGTATCTAAACATAACGGAGGTTGAACATCTCACGTTCATAGCTTAAGACAAACAAAAAATGTCCAACTCCACATGTTCCAGTCACAATGCTAATTAATGTAATTCTTACGAAAAGCACATCAAAACGGGACCATATAACATGAATACATTCCGATCATTAAGCAAATAAATTACGTTTGGGCAATACTTGTTGACGCGTTTATTTAGCAAACATAAGTATGAAAAATTCATGCAATAAGTGTCGTTTTCGCGAGCCCAGCAATTGCTGCGGAATATTACTCCTGCAATGAGACGTGAGCACTTCACACTGAGAGGGAAACTGGCGATAAATCTTAACCATGACACGATGGAAGAAACCTTATTTAATTGCTGATGGATAGATTTGAATTTCTGCTCTTTGATATCACAACAAGATGGATCGACTGGGCATGGCCGGCCTTTCAGGGCCAAACCTGCACACTCACAGTTGGGGTCCGAGCTCTTTGACTGCCTCACGTTTTTTCACAGTTAAGCGAAGGGATTTGAGGCTTTCACGGCAGTCTAGAGTCAGTCATCAAGCCACAGTGATCAGTTATCAGTGATCGAGCCACAGGGATCAGTTATCAGGGATCGAGCCAAAGGGATCAGTTATCAGTGATCGAGCCACAGTGAACAGTTACCAATGATCCAGCCGAAATGATCAGTTACCAGTGATTAAGCCGATGTGATTTCGAGACTTGGGCACTATCATCAGAACTGTCGTGGAGAACGCCGGGAGTAAAAGGTTTTTCATGGCCGCCCCAGGCTGGAGCTCCTTCCTCGTCTTTGCCCCCAGGCAGAGTTCCCGAGGTCCTTCGCTCGCGACACGCATCTATATTTATATATATATATATATTTCCAATATTAGTGAGCATAATAATTTATATGAAAAGGTAAGAGCAAAAACCACA